>WOGN01000610.1:0-23326 GCA_015342105.1 Leptinotarsa texana
TTTGTACCTCGACACGTGTTTCGATCACCAAGTGATCATCTTCAATAGGAAGATAAAACATTTTTACGTATCAGTTTTATCTTCCTCTTGAAGATGATCACTTGGTGATCGAAACACGTGTCGAGGTACAAAAATAACGATTTGGTGTTGGGGAAAAAACTCCAATAATATTCAGGATAATAAGTACAAAAATTAAGTGGATCTGAAATGTTGAATTAGATTTTTTAACTGAGAAATCCTCGTGAAATTCTACTTAGTTGTTACCAGGGTAATAAATGCTCCTTTTCGACTTATTCATTCTTTTTTAATAGATTTTGGCAGCTGCTGTCACCAGATGCGGATTTTGCCACATCTAATTTTGGATGTTAGGTAATTCCGAAAAGACTTTAGGGTTCGTGCCGATCGCACGAAGGCCGGTCTTTTTGAAATCTGATCATTTGGTATACATACTTATAGTTTTCTCTCATATGGTTCCAGAACGATGCCGATTTGCTCTAACTGAATTTTAATCTCAGTTAAACTACTTTTTACTAACTATTTTCTTCTCGATAAATTGACTGAGAGATCCCTTATCTTTTTTTTCTTTTTCAACTTCATCTTACTCTACGAGGATGATATTTCTCTCAGTCCAAAAGAAAATAAAATTTCGAGGTTTCCAACATAAGTATAATGAGTAAAACAACAATTCTATAGACAAAAAAAACAAAAACACTTGTAAAATCTCATAAGACAAAATGAAATGTGAACTCTCTCTCAATATCAAATGGTTAGTATATTAAAAAAATACTTATATAATGCATTTTTATTGGTTCATGGTCAACCATAGGTTTCTTTGACCCGGTGTGTCTTCTACACCAACACTTTGATTTTCTACTCCTCTGTACCCAATACCGACTTACAATTTCGTTACTGACTATTCTTAAATTTTGCACCCCGCGCTTAGAAACAAAACAATTTTTCTATTCAGGCCACTATCCTCAGCCTTCAAGGCTGTCATTGAGGGATGACACTTCAGAACCCGCCTTCACAGGCTCTTGTGTACGATCCCCTTCGTGGTTCTCGCAAGACTCCCCCGAACCTTCTGTCTTCAGTCTTCACTGCCTTCCAACAAGCCCGAAAGAAATCATGGGTGCTTCCTTCCCTCCGTTCCTCAAACCGTTCTTTGTAACAGTCGTCCACGTGCTACTGAGGTCACCAGAAAAACCTATTTCGCTGAATTGACAAAACTCACGATCTCAATGCTGGGGTATTGATATGCCCATATTTACATCCTAAGTTACGTGAAAAATATATCTACCGAGGAATAGTGTTTATTTAAACACTCTCGGCCCCTCAGCCATAATTTTACATTGTATGAGAGACTTATCCGGCTTTCAAAAAAATTCTGAATTAAAGAAATATGTCTCTTCCTGAAGGTAGAATGTATATTATCATACATAGCTTTCGCTAAGGTACGTGATCATTGGGTGCATCAAATCATGTGCCATGTGTACTTGCCATGAGCCTAGAATGACACCCTTCTATATTTGACTGGCCATGAGTTCTACCTTAGTGCGACAACTCGGCATGGTCTCTAGATTCGAGAGTAGAGAGGGCATCATTCCACCAAGGAGTTTGATAATCAGAACAACCACCTCAACAGAGAAGTCTGGATAGAGCCTACGGAGTTTTGAAAAAAAAATCCCAATATTCCATCCTTTGCCTTTCTTTTTTCAGACGATATTTTTCGCATTCGGAAAGACGAAAATCGTCTTGTTCTGATGGTTGGGACGAACTATGGTGGGGTTATATTTACGATTTCAACAGACCCTGCACCTGGTGAATTTTTCAGTTTCCGAATTCAGCCCCTACGAGTTCCAACTCGGTGACAGAGTTGTGATCATTCATTGTCGAAAACTTAACATAGTTCATCAACCACTCTGGTTCCCTATCTTTAAGAGAAATACACCAATTTCAGCTCTCTCGTGGACGCGTACCATGCGGAGAAGAGGATTCGACCTCGTAATGAATTTAGAGTACCATTCTGTCATGTAAAGACTCCTAACTCAAAATTCCATGACAAATCTGTTGTCGAGAGAAGTATAACAGTGAAATGAGTGATTTGGGATGTAAACTCCTAAAGAGAATCATCAATTTCTGGTCTTCACGTCGAATTTATACAGCCCCTCCCAAATCCACTTCACTATACTCCAAAAAAGTAGAGTAAGATTGAAACCGCAAGCATATTCGTAGTTCTCGATAGTTCCGATGACCAAATAATTGGTTGAACTTTTTTTCAAGAAAAGTAGGAAAGGTTTATTAAATATTTGCCATACAGAGACGGAATTCCAACAAGCCTTCGCCGAATTCACCGAAAACATGACTTTCCTACAAAACGATTCAAGAACTGTTGATTTCAGCATTGATCAATACACATTATATATAATTTTAATAAAAAATTAAGCGACTACGATAAAAATAATGTTGGTCAAAAAATTGAAATGAAGATTTGTTTCAAGCACTTAAAAAAAAATTCACAAAATAATGTATTGCTTCCCAATTACTTCACGTTGGAACTTTTGATTCCCGCATTTAACGAATAAGAACCAATATTCAACAAACTTATATTGCATTTGTATTGTATTTTATAAGTTACATTTTCTCTGAGAATGACTTTTTTCAATGAAATACTTACTTTTGAGTTATTTGCGAAAAACTGTCCGAGTTCGTCAACTCAACTTCTTAGATAAAAACTACAAACAATCCAAAAAGTTTTTGATTTTCATATTTGGGTTCATATAAAACTCGTGAAATGTGATATTTTCATTCGTGAAGTGAATATATAGGCTCAAAATTAATAAAAAAAATCCTCGAATAACATTATTAATGGTATAATAACAACATGCATTAACTATTTTGAATAATAACTTCCTCTGGTATTATGAACCATGATTCAAACTCTATAATTATCAAACATGCATTGCGCATCATAGGTACATGAAATTCATTTATGATTTGTTCATGATGATATCTATTGAGAAATATTTCCATCAGAAGTTGTATAATACTTGTTATCGACTAATATAAATAAGCTAGGTAAGTGATAAGCACTATCATCAAAGTAGTTATAGAATGAGGTAGCTATTCAATTTTTTCAAATGAAGGTACGTTATATGATCGTGTTGTCGATAAAAATCAACGAAACAAATATTTGCCTTGATAGGTACAATTAGAATATTTGAGGTGATTTAAATAGAATTGAATAACTTTTTTCGTACTTCAGAACTGAGCCCTTTTGTTGTCTCTTGATGACGCTAATTTGAAATGTACCTCGAATTCTGTAGGTGTGTGGAAAAATTTTGGTATTCAGATAATAACAATAATGATAATAATATCAATATAATTTTGATAATACCCAAAATGTCCAAATGATAATGTAAAAATGAAGTGAAAAAATGAGAACAATAGAATATAATAACTATTTATATGACCCACAAAAGGATGAAATACTGTTCGTGGGTATAGCCAATAATTACTGTAAAGTAAGCGACACCTTTTCATCCTTAGTATCTGACGTGAAGGTTGTCGATGTTGGAGTGAAAGAGAAATTGTGAACAGTGTTGTCACTATATTAAAACATTTGTTGGAATTTTTCCCAATGAGCTGTACATAATAATTTCTCCTCAAATTAGTTTCACGTTTGGATTTCCATTGTCTAATATGATTCTAATGGCAGTATCTAAATCACGGATCCAACTACCATCAATCTACTAGAAGAGGAATCATTAAGACTCTATTGGATCGTGCTATCGGCCTCTTTAATACGAAAGAAAGTCTCGAAAAGGAACTAAACATCATTAAAAATATCTTCAAAGGAATGGTTACTCTAAAGTGATGGTAGAGCACACTTTGTTTAGAAGACAGCAAGAGCCTCGCAAGAGAAGCTGTAACAACAAGTGCTTGCTCTTCCCTACATCAGAGGATTGTTATAAAAGATAACAAAATTGGGCCCAAGTACAACAACAGAATTTGATTCAGATCCGGTAACACCATTCGTAGCTACTTCACCAAAACCAGGCCACCAAACACGCACTGCCATTCTACAAATCGTATTCACCGAATACCCTGTGAGTGCGACAAATCCTATATCGGCGAAACTGACAGGCTGTTGCATTGCCGAGCATAAGAAAAAGACACAGCGAGAATAAATCAGTAAAAATTGAGACTAAAGAAAACTGTTTTTCAAACGACACAACAAAAAACATGGTGAAATTTTAAGAAGAAAACATTAATTAGAGTCGAACGAAAAATTTTATTCGCTGCAAAATGTTGAGAGTTTCATTTTAAAAGTATGATTCAACTACATATATATTTACAATGTACTTTATATACGTATGATAGGTACGTCTTTTGAAACGTGAAAAACTATTTGCTTACTTGCCAAGCACTCGTTTCAAAACTTTGAGGCTCTTCAGTTTCTTAACAATGGTTATGTCTTAGCGATTTCTTTCTCATATTTCTTCTTCACAGATCGAGGAACACTTCATAGTGAGATTTTCACTAAACTGTTTTACAAAAACGCAACAGAAGTTTCGATATACAATAGCTTCTCCAGTTTTATAATTGCAAAATTGTTTATTGAAGATAATGCGTTTGGGATATTTCAAAAATCTCAAGAGATCAATAACAAAAAGATAACTGATATTTCTGGCGTGGAATATATCCAAAACAGTTCACTTAATCTCCTGAAGACTGCAACTCAGTTGGTGAAATCGCGCCAAGAAGACTGTTGTATTATGATGTTTTGCGGAGTGCTTGTTTTGAAATAACTTTCATTGTTTTGAAAATGTATAAAAATATAAAAATTTTTAGGAAATAATCTACCCTTTCTCTGAAGAATTTTTATTGGATGATATTCGTTGAATATTTGCTTTTCACTTCAAGTTCTGGTAAATTTTCGTTTTGTGGACATCCGGCGATTTTGAAAAAATTTTTAACTGTACTTACGTATTCTGATGCGTAGATTACGAATCCAAAAGGAAAAAGCGGCGCTCTCTCTTATTTAAAAAGTTACGGCCCTTCGAAGTTCAGAAAAAGGTAACTTTTCAGTCTTCTTTTTCACCAAGTAAACTATTTAAAAACACAAGCATTTATTCACTAGGTTACCTTCACACCTTATTTCTCCTTCTTTGACACTTTTCACTTCAATAATAAACATTTTTCTTATAAAAAACTTAATTTGAAAACGAATGCTTCTCCTGGTGACATTACTCTATTTTTGGGTTAGTTACTAGTGACATTTCAGAAAAAAGCGGTTGGTATTTGCCTTCGCCTACTATTTCAAATTCGTAATACACCACCAAAAACCAATTCACGATCTGAAGAATGAAGGTAAAAAACATTTGAATTACTTTAGGAATATGGACTGCATCAGTCGAACCAACCATGCCATTAACCTTAAAAATGTAAAATATCGAGATATGTAACCAAAAAGCAGCTCCGTACATTTTTTAACATTTTTATTGGAAAAATGTTGATTATTGAAGTGAAAAGTGTCGAAGAAGGAGGAATAAGGTTTAAAGGTGACCTGGTGAATAAATAGTTTTGTTTTAAAATAGTTTATTTGGTGAAAAAGAAGGCTGAAAAGTTGCCCTTTTCTGAACTGAATAAGGGAGAGCGCCGCTTTTTTCTTTCGGATTCGTAATATACGCATCAAAATACGTAAGTACAGTCAAAAATTTTTTCAAAATCGCCGGGTTTCCACAAAACGAAAATTTACCAGTTTTTTAGATATAGATAAGACCCCTTACATGGTTGAAAATTTTGTATCACGTACTTGAGGGACTACTCCTAATCGTGCAAAATCCAATGCGATATAAGTTTGGGAAAATCAATCATTCGCAAATCATTATTTGATGCTAAACAATTCAGACTTATATGAAAATTATACTGGGCGCCTTCACCATTTTGTCGAATTTTTATACGGTGACTAGCACTAGGTCGCCATAAGATAATTTGCTTTGGTTGCGTTCATATAATTATTCATAGACTAATGATCATACTCCAAACCATAGTCAGAGTATTCTTAGCATACTCTGTATACTCTGCTGTACTCTGCTTACTTGCCGAGAGTGATAGCTTATGAACGCAACCTCTGTAAATTAATTAAACAACATGGTGTTCTGGTCTCTTTTGTGCCTAAGTATAGCTAAGTATAGCGATGACTACAATGAAAATATCAATAACTTACCGGGCTATCATATCTTCTGTATTTTCATTTTGTACAACCAAATGACTTATACTGCGAACAGTATTATTTACCAAAATACGGGACACATTCACAAAAAGTCTTTGTGCTGTTCTTCCTATGAAAGACATTGCAAATTAGAAAAAAATTGAGATGAATCAAGCTCAATTCGGAATTGCAAGTTTTTGTGACAATTTGTGACAGATAACTGTCAACACTTGATTGATTGTTGGAGCGTTTCAACAAAGATCCATAGAAAATCTGGTGTTTCAACCCATTCGCATTTGTTTTGTCAAAAATTAGCGACGCGAGAAATGAGATCCACCAATTTTGTACAAAAGTTGATAGATATCGCAAGAACCGAAATTGTATGTAAACCACATTGTGAATTGAAGTGTCAACTTGTCACTTGAGTTATAGTGTTACGAAATAAATGTATCAGCTTTGAAATATAAAAAACAACTACACCAAATGGTTATGTAGACAAAGTGAAATGAAAGAGGCTGAAGAGAGGGGTGAGTTCCTCAAATACTGGGTGTTACTTCAACGGGCGCCAATAGATTCAAATATTTAACCCTGACTCAAAATAAAGAAATTAGAGAAATTGAATCTATAAGATCTAATCTCAAAAGAGGTAACCCATCGATAATGAACTTTGGCAGGTAACAAATAGAAAGACTACGGTATCAATTTATTAGGAATATATTATAGGTATCAATTTAATACAAATATATTATATACTGGCTTATTTATTAATATATAATGAATAAAACAAAAACATGGTCGTACACTTCTATAACTCTCATGAGAGGAAAGAAGAGGCGTGGATGAGATCTCTATTGTAGGTTTTCGTCGAGTTCCCTAAAACGAGTTCCCTAAAACTTACATAACTTATACTAACGACAGAAAACATTTGAGCTATATAACAAAACAAAATTTGCTGAGAGTAGCTCACATTTTTTATTACTAAATGTAGATATCGGCCCGTGGAAGTTACGAAAAGCAAAACAAATGACCAAAAACAAATTCCGTTATGCGGTACTTAGCCTTAATACTGGACTGTACTGCACTTCCTGGAACGGGTATTCACTCCCTTATTTATATCCTTAAAAGGCGACCATGAATATTACAATATTGCGACCAGCGAATGATATATATTCTCTTCCGAGTCAGTTTTATTCCCTCCAGATGATTTCAATATATGATGAAAAAAGCCTAGAAAATCATATTTATGATTGTAGTAATTTTATTATAGGAATATGAACTGTGTAAAATATAGAAAACCTATTTGATTCAGTGAAATTATAAGAACTCACCTCCGATTTAGGAATTACACGTTAAAAGGTAAGACCTCGTTAGTCCTTAGCTCGAACAAGTTTCCCAACTTCTGAGAGTTGTCGTTCGTATGGGGGCGACCGCTGATTAACGTAAAAACAGATTTTAAACAGGCAGAACAGAACAGATTTCCGATTCCCTAATAATCGCGAGACGTTGATTTTCTTTTTTACCAAAAAAACTGATATCTATCTGAAATCCTCCGTAGAGACAAGTCGACAGTTGATAGTCTAATCCACCGAATTATTCAACCAAAATATCACTGTCGAAAGGAACAATTATTTATTAAAGCCGCCTATAGCGTAAAACATTGAATCGATTCAGCGTTCAAGACATTCGAGCCATTTTCTGAATAAAAAAATCCAATCTTATTTTTGTACCCGCCAGTTCCTATCGCTACAAATAGAAAGTTTCCCTGTTTCATCGATGATGGCAGCAGCTGTCGTACGCGATATGAAAGAGAATTGAAATGTGTTCCTAGTTGCCTACCTTCTAGGAGATTTCTTCAAATTTTACGGATAACGTAAAAATAGGTACTCGGTACCTTTGAGAATAAAATTCTAAAATTTTTTGAATCTCTTCATTACTTTTCCATGAAGAGTGTCGTCATGAAGAGAGTTTTTGATAAAATATTTTACATGAAGAAGGGGTACTTCCTGGTTTCAAATTTCATTATTTATGCTAACTAGATAAATATTTATTCATTAATTTCAATCTCATTAGAAACATTTGTTCAGAGTGGTTCATCGAAAATGTATTGCGAAGCATAACATGAATCGTTTTGGCAAGTTATTCAATCATCTTTCGAAAATTGATTGCGAAATTTCGCTAATCTGAATCAATTTTTTTGAAAAGGATTTTTTTCAAAACGTAGTTTCATAGGTAAATTGAATTTTACCATCGGCTTCCTTCTGGAAAATATAGACATAAACAATTATGCATCAAACAATCAAACCAACTTGCTGTTACAATCTGTATGCAATATGCAGTGGCACCACTTACAATGGGCGTTATACGACATAGTACAGTAGTCACCCGTAAAGCATTATATAACATGTATATAATGACAGCAATTTCAAAACTGTCTAGAAATAGCACTAAAAATAACACATTATATATAGATTTGTAGGTACTTGATGTTCGAGTCTTTTCAATTTCAAATGAAACTCTGAGAAACTCCAAGAAAAACTTGGTGTTTTTTTTCAGCAAAAGAATTCAAAACAATGATTTTTAGATTTGTTTGTCTGTTGAAATGTTCATTTGTACACACTAATTTCAAAAACGGCTTACCCGATTTGGGAACAGTTTCAATAGGGTATTTTGGTGAGTTTCACTCAACATTTATGATTGATTTATGTATTACAATCGGTTCAAAACTGAAAAAGTTATGTCAATCAAGGAATCATTAAGAACATTTGTTGAGAAAAATTTTGAAGCTTCGACTGATAACATTTATACTTTGTTGAATGATTTTCTCATAAGAACATTTTGCTGCTAGGAAATATAGAAATACACAAACATTGCATCCAAGTCCCGACTAACAACTAGTTACCAATAATTATTAACTTTTAGGTCACCGAAAACGTACACATGGATAGGTTTGGCATTAGAACTGAAAACGCAAAATCTGGCCATCATCAAAATTAGATATATCCGGAATTCATACCACAACGCAAGCAATTATCATTCCATTTGTCCTCCACATAAGCCCATGCTGCATTCCCAAACAAATATTAAACATGTTGAAATCATACGGATGTCTGAACACGAATTTCGAAACTCACGTACAAGGCAACGAGTTATTTGCCTCGAATCGTTTAGAAGTTCCATTGGTAGGGTTATGTATTGCCTGAATTTAAGTGACAATAATTAAAAATTAAAAAAAATATGTTTTTCATTCTGTATCCATCTAGTGAAGGGTAAGTTTGAGAAGTAAATTGGCCAATACCCGAGCCAAAAAGAAAATAGCATATTGGCTCTGAACGTTTTGCCTATAATTGCGTCGGACATCTTCATTGGTATTTGGCAGCAATGTGATGCGTCTATTTAGTTGGATTTGTTGACGTGCTTCACGCCAACGCCACTAATACACGCATATAAATCAAGAAGTCATAGAGATTTACAAATATCGATACAACTTCAATCGGAAGGAGTGAATCACGAGGATCGACAAAGCATGGTTACCAGATAACCGCCGATGATCCAATAAACCTGACACTGTCCGAGCCAATCAGGAATTTCGGGAAAACAAGGTCTTGAATTAAACAAGTTTTGTTCAATTTTTTGCCCTTTAAGAAACGCCTGTTATATCAATTTCTTCCAAGTCTTCGTAAAACACTGTAGCTTTTTATATTTATTTCATTTTATTACCTTCTTCTACATTTTTTCTGCCATACACATGATAACACTTTTCTCATTGTGTATCGCTTGGGGGTCGATAAATGCAGCATATGAATTTAGTGATCTTCTGTGACATTATTTTGAACCGATTTAATGTCTGCGAGTTGAATTGAGTCCTGTAGGGTTGGTATTTGTCGTCAAAATCAATGGTTGAGTTGGACTTTTTTTGTGGAAATCATCAAAGAGGAAAGAAGAATGTTGCTTTATTGTCCCAACGGGTTGTTGTGGAATTGACCGCGGTGGTAGTGCGCCCGACTCACGATCGGAAGACCGTGGGTTCGATTCCCGCCTCGACCAGAAATTTTTCTCTAGAGAATTTATCTGGTTGAAGCTGGGATGATTCTGCAACCGTGTTGGAAATCACACGTTAAAAGGTTAGACCTCGTCAGTCCTTAGCTCGCACAAGTTTTTCAATTTCTGAGAGTTATCGTTCGTATAGGGACGACAGCTGATTAACGGAAAAACAGATATTAAACAGTTTCTTTTTCTAGTCGGTAGCTGAAGCTGTTACAATTACAAAATCTACAATTCCACCACTAATACGAGCGAATGGTTCAATTGTAACAAGTCGATTTTTTGGGAAAGGTACCACCCACTATTCCCACACTAGAAACCACAATGTCAGAAATTACTTTTCAACTACGTGTAGTCAGGCGAATTCGGAAACAGCTCAATATCAATAAGGTGTCTTGTCCTGATGAAGTGCTCGTCATCGTATTCAAAAAGTGTGCAAATGAACTCTAACCAGTATTTTCCAGATTTTTCAACATGTCTTACGAGAAAGGCGTTTTCCCTTCTTGTTAGAATATTTCTCGCGTTCAGCCTATTCCTATAAACGGCAAAAAAAATCTTTCAAATAATTATAGACCAGTCGCTTTGCTATTAGTGATATAAAAAATCATGGATAAAGCCGTAAACCACCATATCCTTAAATATTCAGAAGGCTTCAACTTATTGAGCGATCATCAATATTTGGAAAAACGCAATCGAGGAACATGGAGACTCAAAATATGTTGCACTTGATATTTTTAAGGCCTTTGACCGTGTGTGGTATGAAAGTTTGCTGGCCAATTTTTTTGAAGGTGGTTGACAATGTTTCGAGGTGTATTTCATCAGTTCGGACTTCCATTGTTCAATATGATATAAATTGATTTGAAAACCATGAAAAAACAATTAAGAAATTAATAAGATTATCCGAAAATAACAATTTTATTAAACAAAAAACTGAAATTACGTTGAGTTAACATGCAAGCAACAACCAAACAAATAGAAATAGAAATATTAATTAAAGCTGAAAAACCAAAATTAAAAATTATTAGATATTAACAAAAATTAAAAATAAAAATGAAAAGATTTCAAACCAAATTATGTCACAACGTTTCGATTGTTAGTATCCACAATCGTCTTCAGGTGATAACAGGTATCACCCGAAGACGAAAACCCAGGAATCGGTTTTCTCCAAAAAGATAAATGTCTCCGAACCGGATATAATAATGTCAGGTCAGACAATGTTTCTCTCTGCTTCGATGACTTTATTGGGGGTTGAAACGAACACCAATATGTCTTAGCATAATCATGTTGTTAAAATTGCAAAATCTGCTTCTCAAAAACTTAGAACCCTGTTCGGAACCAGAAAACTGTACACACCTCAGCAACTTTCAATGCTTTATAAAGCTTAGATCACACCATTTTTGGAGTATTGTTTTCATGTATGGAGCATCGCCCCTAAGCATACCCTGAGCATACCCTGAAGCTGCTGGATTTCATCCAGTATGTGTGATTGATGACTTGTTTACTTTATGGAAATTCGTGATCACTTAAATCAAATGAGTAAAAACACTTTTGTCTAAATATCACTGGTAAATTTTATTTATACGACCGGTTTCGAGTTTGACCCCATTATCAAGTAAAAAACTGAAATCTGAATTTTGAAATATCGATTTTATTAGAATTTTCAGGTATGCTCCAAGGACAGGTACTTGAGAGACAGGATGCCAACTCACAATACCTCCATAAAAATTCTAGGGGTTCTTAAACTCAAAAATTCAAGAGGGGAGACCTACATATATCAAGGTGCTCGCTTAGGGGTATATATTTCTGGTTTTCAATTGATTAGTTGATTTCCATGGCCTTCAACAGAATCACTTTTCTCCCTTTATTACTTATATGTAGGATTTTGAGGTAATCTTCATTTATCTTGTGATTTGATTCTACATTGCAGATTTTTTGTCTAAACAGACGTGTTCACGCAGTCTTATTTCAAAATTTCTACCGAATGCTCTACAGTATATGCAGGCCAAACCGGTAGAAATTTTGAAATAAGATTGCGTGAACACGCCCGTTTGGACAAAAAGTCGAAAATGTACGAACATCTCCAAGAATCAAACCACAAGATAAATAAAGATAACCTCAAAATCCTACATATATGTAATACAGGGAGAAAAATTAATCTGTTGAAGGTCATAGAAATTAACAAATCAAATAAAAACCAGAAACGAGCAACTTGATTTTTGTATTAGGTCTCCTCTCTTGAATTTATGAGTTTATAACCCCTAGAATTTTCAGGGTGGTATTTTAAGTTGGCATCCTGTCTCTCAAATACCTGTCCTTGTAGCATACTTGAAAATTCTATTAGAATCGATATTTCAAAATTCAGATTTCAGTTTTATATTTGATGATGGAGTCAAACCCAAAACCAGTTGTACAAATAAAATTTGCCAGTGGTATTAAGACGAAAGTGTTTTTAATCATTTCTTTTAAGTGATTTCTTTCAGAAAAGAGCAGTATGCCTGATTGGAGACATGAACATCACTTGCAACCTTGATAGTCTGGAACATGGAAGAAAGGTTGGAGATTTGTCTCTCTTCCATACATACCTTCGCGGGAAATGTTCAAGTGACTTAGCACAAGTGATTCCACTAAGAGCGGTACATATCAGAAATACACGAAGGACCTTGGCTGCTCATATTTTTTAGATTCAACTCAGTACATCTCGAACTTCACTGTTCAAGTAATGAATTTAATTTCCAGCGATTCAAATCCAACGTGAATTACTACTTTGGCACAGGCACCGCTCTTAGAGCGCCTTGAGGATTTTCTTGTAGTGCTTGTGTTGTCATTGAAAAAAGTGATATTCCAGATTTCCAGTAATGAGATAACAGCTTCAACTATTAGAAGGGAACCTGAAAAAGATTCAGATGATTCAGATATTAGTGGATACTGGAGATACAAAGAGCTCAAATGAAAAACCGGATCACTCCGAATTCATTTTATTCAACGAAATTATTTTTCGAAATGATGGAGCTGTCATTCCAGTGAGCTTGCCTTCTAGAATTTCACAAAACTCATCTTGGAATCACAAAAATGGCATACCCTGACAGTCTTTATGATTACTGGCATCATATTGGCAAAGATATCGAAAGACTAGTTGAAAATGCGAATTCTTCACAATGTCTTATCCCTTCATTGGATGCTCCAAAAAAAATTCGAAAAAGAATCCATATCATTGATTCAGGTTTATTAGATAATAAGTAAGAGTTATATTTTTAGGAGTGACTAACTCCTAGAAATCATCGACTTTATGTTGATAATGAACACTAGCTTGCACTGACGAGTGGCCAAACAGCCCGAAACCGGTCTGCAAGTGTGTCCCAATAATTGAAATTCTATTGCGGCAGTTGTATCGCCAATAGCATATGCAGGAATAACTTCAGTGAAGAATCCTTCACTGACACCTGTCGGATATAATCCAACGCCCTTCTTGGTATTAGCCACGGGAGTAGTTATTTCCTGATAGGTGTCAGTCCATTAACCTACTGTGTAGGGAGTTGAGACTGGCCTGAACGAATTGTTCTTTTAGATGATTTGAGTTATAGCCAGTCTTCAAGTATGCTTCATGTGCAGGAATAACTTCTGTGGAGAATCCTGCAATGACATTTGTCGTATATAATCCAACGCCCTTCGTGGTATTAGCCGGGGGAGTAGTTGTTTTCTGATAGGTGTCAGTTCATTAACCTACTGTGCAGGGAGTTGAGACTGGCCTGAACGAATTGTTCTTTTAGATGATTTGATTTATAGCCAGTCTTCAAGTACGCCCACTGACTATATGTGAAAATGTCAAAATATAAATATCACGATTTTTCAAACGACGATTTTTTCAAAGTACTTTCAAAAGTCTTGAGAAATATGATCTTTTAAAAATTCTGTATTCAAAAAAATTATAGCTGGTAAACAATTTGCAGGATTATCTTAACGTATTATTGTTCATTCATGCATCTAACCAATTACTGATTTTCTGTATTTCTCAATGGTTATATTTTGGTGTTTTTTCGAAAAGAAAGCGAATTCATCATCGCGCTCAGATGCATCAATACATGATTTTAGCACTATTTCCACTCATGAATTGAAACAATATATATTGTTGATATAATTTTCAAATTTGGACATTTTGTAAGAAATTTTTTCCACTTTAAGGTTTTTTCATATTTCGGATATTTGCAATACTTCTCGAAATAATCGTAAAAATCGAAACATGGAACACATATTTTCTCAAAGCTTTAATTTTTTTCGTAGAATTTGAAATTTTTCATAAAGCAGAAATATTCAACAGGAGCTTGATGTTTAGACTATGAAGGGTTGAAGATTTTGAAATAATTTTTAGATCAGAACCTATCCCTATCCCCAACAGACTTGACGCACTTTTGGATTTTTGCGATGATTTCTTACTGTCTTGCGGTACTTCTTAGATAGTCTGAAAATAGGCACTATTCCATTTTCAACATGGTATATTTCTAAATCTCATGTCACACGTATATACAAGAGATAGAAAACTATAACCTATACTATAAATAGCTATAACCAATAAAAAACAAAAAACCGGATATTTCCATCCTGATGCGGGGTGTATACATCACGCTAATAATGCATGGTCTATCTGCCCATCGGTTACGGGTGGAACCATGCGGAACTTCCAATGACACATTCCGTGTTTTGTTCGAGTGTGTGTGAAATTATTACTGAACATACATGGTGGATTGCAAGAAGCATATAGGTGATAATCGTTATACACAATTATATGATACTAAAAAATGTAAGCTTAATATAATGAAGAAGTTACAGGTATGTAACGAAGCTGTTACAGGTGTGTATACCCCATTTTAACGAAAAAATATATTTTTTTTCGTGGCTCTCTATTTATATACAAAAATATGAAGTGTTGAACATTTTACAATAATTCAATAGGTGTTTCCTGATGTGTTATTGGTATCCAACTGTCTCGCTGATGGAATAATTCTGCCGCTCTTGCTGTCTTATGGGTTATTGTGAACACTTGTAATGAGTGTATTTAATAAACGTTCAGAAGTAACGTCGATTTGAGGCATCAACCCCTAGAATGTATACACCGATCAGTGCTTAATACACCAAAATTTCACTTTTACTATTCCAGAAAATGTCAAAATTAATATTTTTTGATGAAAGGTAACCTCTGGTGTAGAAAACATCCGAAACAATCACTGCTCCCAACTACCACAATTGCAACATTCTTTAGAACAATCTTTTCAACAACTAAGTTGGCGTCTACGAAAGGAAAAGTAGAATACTTCCTAACTATAAGCCCGACCTACTTATATTTAACAAGGTAAACTTTCATTTTCACTTCCAGACACCAAGAAGATTAACAATGGGCTCATATCATACGTGGCTATTTCTAGACTTAACGACAGCATCCAAAAGTCTACTGTTATGTACAAATCTGAATCATTTTGGACAATGCTCATTTATTGTAAGGACTTTTAAAACCTCGCTAAGTCTCACGATATATTTTTCATCACAGCTTATTTCTTATATCAACGACTTTTCTTTTTCCAACATTTTCTTTTTAGAATTACCAAAAGAAAGATTATCAAAAGATTGAAGGAGAAAGGTGTTTTCTACTTGAAAGCAGACAAAGGCAATAAGGTTGTAATATTTAAATTGTTGGTCAAATTGATAATTTAATCACAACCCATAGCCTAAGATGTTTTCAGAAGTAAAAAACACAATCAAAAGAAGGGTCAAAATGGTTAAGGCTTTCGCAACCAAGGTTTTCAAAGTTACTATTTTTAGGTGTGAAGGCCGTGGATTTTCGAAATTTCTTCCTGATATTTCGCTAGCGGGAGTGGGTAGCTTCTTCAGGAGTTTATACATCCTGAGTTAATATCCGATAACTGGATATTACGGCTGCATAACGCGTATTTATGTCGAGTCTGATAGTTTTTGGTGCTAATACCTGAACCTGGATCAGGTAGCGATTTAGGTCTTTAAAAAACGGCTTGTTACTCACCGATTCCAAAAAACAAGCGATTACCACGAGAAAATGGGCGCGCAAAAGATCGAAATTTGTTTTTTCCAAGATTTAACCAAACCTTGAACCAAGCTCGGTCTCAAAAAAATTACCATTGCAAGGAAACATATACTTCAGTCAAATAAATATGTTGCCGACGAAATGGCTCGTGAAAGAAACATAATTGTACACCGCCTGTCTCCTTACGATTGTGAGCTAAACCCGATCGAGTTAATGTGGGCTCAAATAAAAAATCAAGTGGCGAGGGAAAACTTGACTTTTGAAATGGATGAGGTGGAAGGCCTACTAGCTACTACTATAGAAAATGTCACACCCGAGTCATGGCAAAAAGCGTTTGACATACGATAAAAGAAGAAGCGGGTCTCGACACTAGAATGGACATCGAAATTGAACCATTAATTATTACCTTGAATGATACCGTCATCTGACGAGTTTTTTTCAGACGATAATGAATAGTACAATACTGTGAATAATTCTAAACATTTTGCGGTGATGGTGGTTTATGTGATTATTTCTTTTTACGATTATTTGCAGAATTTGAAATAAAATCAAGATGAACCACTTATGGTCAATTTTTCATAAATCATATGCAAACATATGCTGAAACAACTTTCTTGATTTTTATATGAGATGTTGCAAATTTTCGCAAAAACCCTATGATTAGGGTAGGTTAGGTGCAGAGTGAGTGGGTCTATTCGACTCTCTCCCGCAAGGATTTATGGTGGCTCACACCTATTCACAATCGACCAAATAAACCCAGCTTCTTAGCGAAGCCGATTAGTTTGTATGTTGAGTGGTCTTTTAGGTCAAATTGTAAGAGTACGGCTCTGTCGAACTCTAAAAACCTGATTCGGTCCCCAACAGGGCAGGTACAAAATGTGCTCTGCAGTTTCATCATCTTCCAAACAGAAGCGACATACGCTGTCTTCCGACAGTCCGAGTCTTTGCATATGATGATTCAAATGACAGTGACTTGTGAGAAGGCTTGTTAGACATTGTAGTTCATCCCTAATATAGTCCAACAAATATTTGCTATCAAGTTTCGAAGGGTGAATAAACGCCTTGGAGTGAGCCAATTCTGGAATATTCTGCCAGAAGTCCATAAGTCGTCTTACCATCCCGACGTTCAATGTTTGTTTGGGAAAGTCTGAAGCGATATCAATGAAAGGTTCTGGACATATAAATCTGCTTGCAGCACCTTCTCCTGAAAGGGAGTCAGCAGCCTCATTGCTTTTCAGGCCAGTATGGCCAGGAATACAGACTAGAAACAATCTGTTGAGTCTTCCTATCGAGGAGAGTCGTTTTTCGCAATTTGCTATCGTTTCGAACAATAAATCGAAAACAATGTGGCAAAGTATTAACCAGATCCAAGAAAAGCAAACAATTTTCACAATATCATAATTCATGATGGTGATAAAACTGTACCTGAAATTGAAATGATCAACAACTTCAATGAACTTATTTTCCGTAGCTTATAAACAAGAAGTAATTGATTTGAATTTTTTGGAAAGTAACATAAAAGTATGCCAAAACTCCATTTTCTTACAATCTATAACTAGGCATGACATTGTAGACCTTGTAAAATATCCAACGCACGTGGTCAAGACGAAATCTTAAATAATCTTTTGAAAAAAGGTGTTTTTCATGTATGTGAACCTTTGACATACATCTTGAATTTGTCGATGGAACGAGGAACTTTTGCAGAAAAATAGAAAGCTTCACTCGTTATAGCAATTTTTAAAAAAGGAGATACTGATCTTAATTAGCATAAGCTTGCTTCCAAGATTTCAAAGATTTTCGAGCTGCATAATAAAAAGCAATTACTATCATTTTTTTATGCTAATGAACATTTTTCACCAAATCAGCATGGTTTCACATAGAACAAAAGTACTGGAGCGGCACTGTATGTATTTCATGATCACGTCATAAATGCTCTTAATGGCAAACTGTGGGTTATTTATTGACTTCAACAGAGCCTTCGATAGTGTAAATTACATACTTTCACTTCAGAAAAATGGAAAGATATGGCGTGAGGGGAACCGCATTGAAATTAATGAAGTCCTATTTGCATGGCAGGACCCAAAAAGTAGTGATTTGAAAAACTGTAAGCCAGTCAGCAACCATTGAACAGGGTGTTCCACAAGGCTCAATTCTTGGCCCCTTACTGTTTCTGATATATGCAACTGACTTGTTGCAGTTCATGAATAGTCTCACGGAAATACATGTGGTTGCTTATGCAGACGACACCAACTTCCTCATCAAGGAGAGCAATGCAATAGCACCTACAGAGAAAACAGGGAATGTCTATGAGCAGGTAGTAACATGGGCAAAAAAAATGAACTATTACTGAACATCACGAAAACATCATTAATGAAATTCTCGCTGATTTCTGCTCATGACAATTTTAGCATTTATGAGAACGATTAGTTGCTCAACAACAAAGATGCTTGGCCTCACACTTGACTACAAGCTCACCTGGATCCCTCACATTGAACCTCTTTGCGACAAGATTTATGTGAAACCATTGCAGTAAACAAGTCTTGTTGAATCTGTACTATAGATCAATACACTGTCATATACGATATGGAATACTGAACTGTGGCACTGGATCATATGCAGTGAGGGTTTTTACACTACTGAAATATACCATGAGAACTATTGCTCGTATATGATGGAGATAATCGTGTAGAAACATTTTTAAAGAACCCAAAATACTCACTGTTGCGGGTATTTATATTTATGAATTATGCATATACATGTACAAGAATGGTCATATTTTTACATATCATCATATCAGCATAAATACCCGACCCGCTCTAAAAACTTATTAATACCCCATATGCACCGAACTACCATACACCAAAAAATTCACCTTATTCTTGGACCAAAATTTTACAATAAGTTTGATGATTCGGTAAAGAATGCGACAAATGTCAATATTTTTAAATCAAGACTGAAAGCTGCTCTCATAGAAAAAATTGCTACACCCTTGAGGAATTTTAGGTTAGGTGTTTTGTTGTTTTCTTTAACGTCCTTGTCACTATTCGACATTACCATAATTTTTAACTTTTTAATTATAACCATGACCCTCAATTTTACTGTTGAAAAATTTCGCTACTTTTATGTGTCTACATATATTTTTCATCTTTTTATCTCAATTCATTCAAAATATTCAGATAAATAATTGTGTGTGAATATATGTATATGAAAAGCACAGAATCTTATGACGTTTTCCTTGTTATTGTACTGGTAGAGTTATCCACTGTTATGTACTTTTTAACAAGCGGAATTTACATTATTATTATTGGCTCGGTAGGAGCCAAGAGTTTCCAACGCCACTTGACTGTCCGAAAATATTTTTTCGAAGATACTGATGAAGGGAAAAATGACCTTAAGTCAAACAGAATATATTGAATATTTGGCTGTCATCTTTATTTATTGCCAGGATGAATCTTGGTGCAGGAAATACGGGTCAGCAAAGAAACGTGCTGTAGATTGGAACAAATGGAAAAGGACGTTTCTGAAAGAGATGAAATTTTTGTAAAAAAAGCTAAATGGCTTTTTTCTTCTCCATGATTACATAGAATGTGGAAAGATGGAAGAAAGAAAACAAGGAATAAACAATTCATTGTTGACTTTAGACGCCAACTTGGTTCGTGAAACGCGAGTCGGAAAGAGTGTTGCAGCTCTGGTATTTGGTGCTTTCGACACAAATCATGGCATACAGTTTTGCAACGATAGTCATCTCGGAAATATCCAAGTTTTCGAAATTATCCAAGAAGACGAGAAGTTGGAAACTGGTGTGGCCACCCGAAACTTCGAAGTACACCCAGAGAATAAAAGTTTGTTATGTGAGTGAGTTTTCATCACAACACAATATATTCCACTGTATACGATATCTGTTTCAGACGGAGCCATTTCGAACATGAACTAAATGGGAAAAACAGATGTTGTTTCCAAACACCAGAACGTCAACACTCTTCTCAACGTGCGTTTCATCAATCAAGTTAACGTTGTCGGGAGTCTTACGCTGTCTCAGTGGGGAGCTCTGATATTTCGAACGCAAACAAGTTCTTGATGAAACCAGAGGCTATTTAGAGAGACTATAGAAATACAATCGCAGCAAGGTAGATCCCTTTGATGTCTGCCGCAGTGGCAGATGAAACGTCAGGTATAAAAACCTGCAGACCAGGGCCTGAAAACCGGAAAATAGCTCACAGACCGGTCAATTTGTTAGACACCAGCCGTGAAAGCGGTATAATTGCTCACCTATTTTTAGATAGTCAAAAAAGTACTGTAACTGATGAGTTACTGACTTTGTTTCTGTGACAAATACTTTGAATCCACGCAGTAGATTGTCATTTTTACACCTTTATAAACTTCTCCATCAAAAGTTATGATTTTATTTTTCATTGTGAATGGTGGAGAAACGGCACAAAAGCTTGATAAAAACTCTGATTTTCTCCACAAAAAATGACTTTTTTTCAATATATGAAATCAATATGATCCTGTTTGAAGGTGTTTGACAATGTATCGTGGTGTATTTCAAAATTAACAAGATTAACCGAAAATAACAATTTTGTTAAACAAAAAACTGAAATTATAATGAAATAACATACAAGCTACAACTAAATAAATAAAATTGAAAAATTATTGAATGCTGAAAAATGAAGATTAAAAATTATTATTAACAAAAATGAAAACAAATTGAAAAAAATTGAAAGATTTCAAACCAAGTTATGTCACGACATTTCGATTGTTAGTATCCACAATCGTCTTCGGATAACTGGACTTATTTCTCCGAGATTTGACTATTTATATGGTCGCTCGAGTGCTATCACCTATCCTCCCTTCACTTTTTTCCCTTCATTGGTTTTTAGCGGGAGATGATCATTTGGCTGGAATTGATAATTTTCCCTTGATTAGAGGTTTCCATATGTTACGTATCTTTACGCTAGCTTGACTAAATGTGTTGTTGGACAAAATATACAATTTGTTTTCATTTTTGTTAATGATAATTTTTAATCTTTATTTTTCAGCTTTTATTAATTTTTCAATTGTTTTTGTTTGGTTGTAGCTTGTATGTTATTTCATTGTAATTTTAGTTTTTCGTTTAATAAAATTGTTACTTTCGGTTAATCTTTCTAATTTTCTAACTGTTTTTTGCAGGGGACAATGGAAGTCCGAACCGTCTAGTAGACTGACGAAATTTCGACTTGTTTTAGATGAATATGACTATGTAGTACAGTACGTTAAGGCCAATTCAAACGTTGCAGACGCTCTTTCTCGAGTAGAAATACCATCTGACAACTTGAAAGAAATGTCCAGAAAAATTGATGCCTCTGTGAATGTTATAACACGTTCACGAACAAAGAGATTGCTGGATAACCCGAGTGTAAACGATGAAACTAGGACTGATCACCCCGGAATTGTCGAAGTTTTGAAAAAGCCTTATAACGTAACTGAATTGAAAATATTGAGCTCACAACAATTCAATGCACTACGGAAGTCAGAAAAACAATTTAAGTTCATGAACGATTATTTAATTTACGACGCAAGCTTGCAGATTATATATTTAAATAAGACAGATTCTTGCTCAGCATTATATCTTCGAGAGATGTTGAAAGACTGTCAAAAGTTGTCCGGACAAGAAAATATTCCAGAAATATTAATCGATAAAAATAACAATTTATCTGCAGATATAATTAAATATATTTCAAAAATCTTCAAGAAGTCGAAAACAAAAATTACATTCATAAACAACTGCCAAATCATTAACGATTCAGCAACTAGACAATTAATTTTAAATGATTTTCACATTCTACATACAGGAGGTCACGCAGGTATCAATAGAATGTATAACAACATCAAAAGGTATTACAATTGGAAGGGACTGTACAATGACGTAGAAAAATTTGTAAAAATTTGCGATGACTGCCAAAGATACAAACACTCTAAACCATTTATAGAACCCCTGAATATAACAACAACAGCATCATACGCGTTTGAGAAAATATCCTTAGATTTAGTAGGACCTATCGAACAAGACATTGAGAACAATAAATATATTTTGACATTACAATGCGACTTGTCAAAATTTGTGGAGGCATTTGCACTACCAAATAAAGAAGCAGTAACCGTAGCGAAATCATTCGTTAATAATTTTGTTTTACGATACGGAATTCCGAAACAAATTCTTTCGGACCAGGGTACCGAATTCATAAATTCAGTATTCGCCGAAATGTGTAAATTACTTGATATAAAACAACTCAATTCGTGTGCATATCACCCACAGACAATAGGATCCTTAGAAAATTTACACAAACATCTAGGCGCGTACCTAAGAATGCAGACATCTAAATTTAAGTCTGCATGGAGCACTTGGCTTCCATTTTGGTGTTTTTCATACAAAACAACGGTTCATACAGAAAAAAAATGTTCTCCTTACGAGCTAGTTTTTCGGCATTCACCGAAACTTCCCACTAACATTGGTGAAAATATTGATTCTCTGTATACTTTTGATTACCATCTTCTAGAACTGAAACACCGTCTTCAGCGAGCATGTGCCGATGCAAAAAATAATTTGTTAAAATCTAAAACAAATAGAAAATATAGATATGATGAGTACTGTAATCCTAGTAATGAGTTTAGAGTAGAAGATTTAATTTTAGTGAAAAATAATGTTATTAACAAAATGCTAGAACTTTTTAAGGGTCCTTATTCAGTGATAAGAGAGGAACACCCGAATATAGTGATTAAAGTGGACAATAAAGAAGTGACAGTGCATAAAAACAGAGTGAAACCGTATTACAACTGAGTGATAGTATAATTAGATTAGATACTGTAATTAGATTTAGTTTTTAGTGATTAGAAGAAAAAGAAAAATTTTTTTTAAAAAACTTTTCTTTTTATTTTGCCAAGGGAGGTGTGATAAAGATTTAAGTCACATATTTTACATTTCAAATAGTTTACCAAATTCGTATTATATTCAATTGTCTTTTCCACAATTCTACGTATAGAAA
>WOGN01000611.1:0-23307 GCA_015342105.1 Leptinotarsa texana
GTTCGTTGCCCTTTGACGATCTTTTGGAATATGCCTGGAGTCAAAAAGTTCTCTAATAAACAGAAAAAAATAAAGTGATTCCTCTGGTGATGGTGATGGTGAACAGCTCAAGGATACTGAAAAGGGATGCCTGAAACAACTGATGGAGGGTTCGATCCACTCTAAAATTTGGTGAAGCTAGAGTCCAAACGGGGCAGGTTATTTTCAGAAGGGTGTGTTTTTTCAGCCATTTCCTTTACTCTCGGTTTTTCTGAATCTCATCTCTTCTGACTCACTAACAGATCTAGGAGACAGAAGCTACTCATCCATTTCATATGGGTTATCACAAAATTCATGTATATCAAGTTGACGAGACAGTTTTGGAAATTTGCAAAACGAATGATTTCACAATTTGCCGCTATTTATTCGCTAATTAGTTGCGGAAGAAAATATTTTTTCGTCCCTTTTAAAAAAAAAATACATGTTGTCTCGCTAACTTGAAATTATTGCATTTTCAAAATTTCTAAAAAGTGAAGGATTTAGATTTGGTTCTTCTAGCTTAGCGGTTAAGCCAGCAGTATTTAACAGGTTCAGGTTTGAACCTGTTAAATACTCAGGGATGTAGATCTTCTTTTCTGCATAGTATGTGATCATGAAAAAGAAGGGTTTGCAATGTTTCCATTTGGGGCAGTTGCCCAAGAAGTCTATGAACCTGTTCAGAAAAAGCAAACATTGCAAAGATCAGTTTTCTCCCACGGCTACATATCGATGAACCGATCCCTGATGAAAGGCTATCATGATGCCAGTTGTTTTAACAACATATATTTCATCATTAATACTTGGTTTAAAATCAGGGAGATAATTTTTTAGACGTAAAGTGGTCATAAAATGTAGGAATGAAGAAACTTTCTTATAAACATGATACATTCAAGCGATTTAGTGCGAAATCGAAGTTTATTACATAACATGCGGAAATAGTAGTCATTAAAAAGGTTTCCTAAATTTTTTTATCACGTACCCTCAGTAGCTATCGTTGAAACATCTCGGCAAACAGTCGATCATAATGTAATCATAGAAAAAAAATGTGGATTTGTATTCTGCAGGTGCATCAGTCAATACTTGTTTGGTACTGACTCGTTTTATATCCAACAAGCGTAAACTACATATCCTTTGCTACTTCTACAAACTTTTGAAATACAAGCAACCCAACTTTCCCCATGACAAAGTCATATATACAAAAGACATACATGATAGAAATACTCGACAAACGACAAACGCAGTTTTTCATATAATATTGCTAGTTACATGAATACGTACAAGATAAACGAATACAGTAGGTCGTGTTTCTCTTTGAAAAAATCCAAGACTGTATATTTGCGTGAACTACAAAAATGAAAAATAACTGAAAATATCTCCCAACTCTGAGCAAAAAATAAAATAGCGGTTTAATGACCTAAAGGAACCACTGCCCTCACAAGTGAAAATGAATTATACATAGAGTTCCTATCCTCTCTCTCTTTTATCTGTTTTTTCTCTCTTGTTTTTCTCTCGTCTTCTTATTTACTAGTACTAGTCAGTAAGTGTATTTTAGTTTTAAGTTTAGTTTCTAGTAGGGGAAGGGTGGGCATAGTGGCCACTGCGGGCAAAGTTGCCACTTGAAGTTTCCTTCCCTGTATAGTGCTGCAGCCCTGTATAGTGGCCACAGCCGTGGGCACTTTGCCCGCAATGTATGTTGCTTGAAACTTAATTTTTGAAACTGCATTCATCACAAACAAAACTAAGGCGTATAATATCAAGAGCAAGATTATGGAAAACTTAAGTTATTCTATTTCCGTGTTTTTTTTAAAGAAGAAGAACAGTATCGTGTCCAAGTATAAAAGGAAAACCGCTCAGCAGTCCTGGAACTCTGAAGCTATACAAAAAGGACATTGCTGCAGTGAAAAAGGACGGGTTGCCTTGGCAAACCGCAGCTAAAAGGTTCCAGGTACCTCGAAATACTTTAAAACGGCGTGCACTCGACAAAAATGTTCAAGAAGTAAACACAAAAAAGGTTCTTGATCACTTTCAGCCCATATTTACTGAGGAGCAGGAAAAAGAAATAGTTAACCATCTTTTGGACATGGAAGTCCGTTTTTTTGGTGTAACAGTCGCTGATCTACAAGCTCGTGCCTACAAACTCGCTGATAAAAATTATATACCTCAAAATTCAGTCATAAAGAAAAAGCTGCTGGGAAAGATTGGTTACAGGGATTTAGAAAACGCCACCCTATGATTGCATTACGGAAGCCTGAGGCGACTTCAGCTGCACGGGCTCAAGTGTTCAACAAAACTAATGCACCTCACCTCTTAGGGTGTACAATGTTGATGAGACTGGACTCTTAACAGTCCAGTCCAAGTCGTCCAAAGACTTTGCTCTAAAAGGTCGGCGACAATTCGGCTCTTCAACATCTGCTAAATGAGGCGTTCTTTCAAATTTTTCAGTCTGTGTTTCGGCTGGAGGGACATTTATACCACCCTTTGTGATTTTACCAAGGCGTAGAATGAAAATTGAACTGCAAGATGGTGCACCTCCTGGATCAGCTTTTGGATGTCATACTACTGGTTGGATGCAAATGGAAATATTCACTTCATGGTTTGACCACTTCTTGAAATTTTCAAAGCCAACAGAAGACGACCCGATTCTTCTGGTACTAGACGGTCATGCAACTCACACGAACAACTTAGACTTCATCGAAAAATCCAGAAAAAATAATGTCATGTTTTGCGCATTCCCCCCACTGCAGTCATAAAATGCAGCCACTCGACATTGCGTTTATGGCACCTTTCAATACGTATTTTGTACAAAGCATTGAAAAGTTCTTAAGGAATAATCCAGGACAGACAGTGACTCAATTCAAGGTTACCCGGCTACTTGGTGAAGCATTTTTGAAGGCAGCTATACCAGTTATCGCCATAAAAGGCTTTAGAAAATGTGGAATCATCCCAATCGACAAGAAGACCCTGCGCCAGAAGAAGAGAACACCATCATACAAGTTTGTGCATCTTCATCTCCGACAGTAGCTCAACAGGACTCATTGGTGGTTCTGAAAACTCCAATACCTTTTCAAAATTATATCCCTACCTTCTGTTGATCATCCAATCAGGTCTAGCAGTGGGTTTCCTTCTGCCACATTCGATCCGTCTATTCCCAGCACTTCATCAGCTAGTGCCCCAGAAACAACTTCAAATCTGGACAGTTCACCAAACAAAAAGTCCACTTCATTTACTGTAAGTCCACGTGAAATTGTTCCTCTACCCAAGGTCCATCGGATTATCAAAAGAGAAACTAAGCGGAAGAAAGGAACAGCAACGGTTCTAAGGCCACTTGCCTGGCAATTAAGAAATAAAAAAGATAAAGAGAATGCGAGACTAGAAGCAAAAAGAGAAAAGGAAATCGAAAAGAAACAGCAGGCTCATAAAAAAAAGGTGGCTAAAATTGAAAATAAAGGAAAACGCGCATTGTTTAAGAAAAAGAATGAAAATCTCTATAATGATGATGATGAAGGCAACGTCAGCGACGTCGATTGTTTATTCTGTGGTGATTGTTACTCGAAATCCAAGGACAACGAAGGCTGGATTAGATGTTCTGGGTGCTTCAAATGGGGTCACGAAGTCTGCACAGGAGCCGAAGAAGAGGACGATGAGTTGGCGCCATTGCAACAACATCTGTGCTTACTTTGGAGATAATCACTGCAGTAGAATCCTTATTGATGAGATCGAAGCAGAACTCAGATGAAAAATCAACAGCTGAATCGAGAACCAATTCTGACATCTAACATCAGTGATGAAGAATGAAGAGCTCTGCCTACGATCGAAGCAGAACTCAGATGGAAAATCAACAGCTGAATCGGGAACCAATTCTGACATCTAACATCAGTGATGAAGAATGAAGAGCTCTGCCTACGAAAAAATAACATTATCAAAATCATACCTGCAGAGAAGAAAAACGCTAATGTTGCGATGTGGGCTGATCTATACGAACAGATCAAAGATGTTCTTTAGAAGGGGCAATACATAAAAATTACACAGGATTCTATTGCATCAATTGAAAGGAAGTTGTACCAGACACCAAGTTTGTTTTCGAAAAAAGAGAGATATGTATTAAGACTATTTTTCGGTCGTCGTCTGCAGGTTTTGATTCATAACGTTTAGTCAGGCAGACATTTTCAGAGGCGATGTGGTAACGGTTGCAATATCCAAGCTGGTGCTCTGATTCCTGCCCCTCGTACTGGACGCTCTATTTATATCAATCTCAATTGTATCATCTGTTCGGGTTCATGTACCTCTAAGGACAGGTAGCCAGCTTTTATTGATATCCATTGTCTCATTGCTAATACCGCACCACAGTAAGGCCCCTCACCTGTATGGACTACCCAAAATCCACAGGAAGGATGTTCCTGTGGAACACTGTTCAGGAACTCTTCCATTTGGAGAACTGCGTTCACGCGGAATAAACTTCCAGAGAACGTTTTTCCAAATGGATTTAATCTCCAGCGATTCAAATCCAGTGTGAATCACTACTTCAGCATAGGCACTGGTCTTAGATCGCCTCAAGGATTTTTCTGAAGTGCTTGTGTTTTGTCTTTTAAACACATTGTTTATGCAAGATGAGGGACTGCCAATGGGATCGCCAGTTTAATCAGTTATAGCCAACATATATATGAAGTGGTTTGAAACTCTGACCATTGAATAAGTACAAAGATCTTTAACGGATGACTTCAAATTGATGGTAGAACAGACTTCGGCTGAGAGACAGCAAGAGTTCCGCAAGGAAGAGAAGCCACCACAACCAGTGTTCGTACTTCTCTACGTGAGACGATTGTCGGAAAGGATAAAAAGAAGCAGAACTTGTTTCATATCCGGAAATACCATCCGTAGCAGCCTCACGAAAAGCAGGCCACCAAACGCGGACTGCAATTCCAAGAATTGCATTTAGCGGATACCCTGTGACTGCAGCAAATCCTAAATCAGTGAAACTAAGATACCATCGAAAAGCCATCAAGAAAAACACACAAAGAGGAGAAATTAGCAAATCGGGAATAGTAGAGCATGTTTGGACTCATTGATATGACATCAAGTGCTCCCATGCTGAGATCATTCACAAAAAGGAACACTGGTTTGAAAGGAAGTTCAGAGAAGCTGCATATATATATTGTTGAACGACGCATTCAGCCAAGTTGACGTAGAGATACGTAACATATAGAAACCTGTAAACAAGTAATCAATTTCCGAATATGGTCCATTTAATCTGAACCAGTGAAGCAAAAAGAGGACAGAGAGATGACTCGCTCGAATGACCTTCAAATACTCTTCTCTCGGAGAAATAGTCCACTCATCACCTGACGACGATTGTGGATACTGACAATCGAAACGTCGTGAAGTAACTTGGTTTGAAAGTTTTTCAATTTATTTTTCAATTTTTCGCTCATTTTCATTTCCACTATTCAGTGATTTTACTCTGAGGTCATTTTCATTTTGTATCTTAATCATTTTATTCGTTTTATTGTATTTTCATTCCATGTTTTATTGTTAAATATAATTGATATGTTAGCTATTCATTCTAATTTTATCTGTTCTTTTATAGATTTCGAATCTTAGTAGAATCATATTAGACAATGGAAGTCCGAACTAATGAAATTCACTCATTTGTTTCAAAAAAGAATAAATGAGGCAAATTGTTTCCTTTCGAAAAATAATTTCCATCTGATTGCATATCCACTATTTGTTGTCATACAAAATATATCAACTCTGTTTTTTTTCAGCCAATTACATTCCCAATGGTTGAGAAAATGTGTTGTTCGGTGAATAGTAAAACTAATAATTTGTTTGTATAGAACAATCAATGATCAATTACTGTAGTGTTGCGTGCATACAAGGTCAATATGATTGTATCTATAATAAATTCATGATGAACGTATTCAAGACACTTGAATTGTTCTGGAAGGTACATATATTATTGAGTGTGGTTGTAAACACTCGACATGCAAGTTTTTGTTCAATCGACGGTTTCTGTTTGTAAATTTGATGAGTTAAGAATCAAGGACATTCAAGGAAAACTGTTCTGAATTTTTGAGTACATTCTGTTTCATCTGTTGTTGGAAGATATATTTGGCATCTACGTCTATTATTTTTTTATGTATTTTTAGGATATTCAAGAGATAAAATCATTACTGTGGATATTGATGAACATGCTCGCAGACTGAAAATAATGATACAAATGTGGGGTTCCGGAAAATACATGAAAAATTTCGTTAAAACAAAAGTAACATCAATGGCAACTCAATCAACGGATAAAGTGTTCAAAATGACCTCCATCTAGTTCCACATAATGAAAAAGATAAGATTAACAGATAATAGGTTGCAACAATTGCAATTCTTTCTTCAGTAGAATAAACCCTGTTGAAATACAGTGAACAAGGATGACTGAGTAATAATTCGTGAAGAAGTGTTTACTACTAATTGAATGAATTCTACAAATATAGAAGACCTGCGACAGAGATTTGTTCAGAAATGCCTCGGGATGAACTTCACGTTCATTTTCATTAATGTAAGGAACGCTTTCGAACGTACCGTGTATTATTGTATGGGACTAGGTAGAGGTCATTTTGAGCACTTTATCCATTGATTGTGTTGCCATTGATATTACTTTCGTTGATTTCCTCAATAAAATGTGCGACAATAAATTCTCAGTTTTCTTCTTAAATAAAACGAATGAACCAATTTAGAAAAAAATTACAGGAGTAGGTAATAGAAGAATGACAAACCTTTCAAATGATATGTCACTCGACCCCCATGCCATCTCAAAACTCAAGGAGATCAAATGTCAAGACTGAAAATGTTTAGTGGAATTTCTAATGTGACCTTCGAGAACATAGTCCTCGAATATTATTGTGCATTTCCTTCTAGACTCTAATATTTCACATACTCGCTGATGCGATCATTTAATAGAAAAAAAAATGCAAGATGTTCAAACCACACATCTGAAGTGACTCCACGGAATCACGAAGTACATTCTGAGATTTATCGGAATGAAAATTTCAAGACTCTGAGATGAAGTTCTGAAGTAGATGAACCATAATAAGAAAATGATATCAAAGCATAAAGTTTTATGCAGAACATTGTTTGAGAGATAGGTCAGCAAAAGCTGGGTATTTGCTGAGAAAATCGCCCTAATTAGTACGTACAATTCTTAACGAGATTCATATATCACCAAATTTCCATTCTTGGGGCTTATATTTACATCAATACAATTTGTTCATGATTTTTACAAAACAATAAAATGTAGATTGAATAATAGCGCATAGCTTTTCGACATCACACCTGTTTGATTTCCAAAATAGAATAACACGGAATAGGTTGTATAGCACATTTCGATTACAGTCTTTGGCAGAGATAAAAGGAACTGTTATGTCACAAAAATGTTTTTTTTTTTTTTAAATCTTGTCAATTTTGATTGACGTGAACTCGATTGTTCTGATATAAGCCAGAACTGCTTTTCGGATTCTTTCATGACACACAGAAGTGAACATGACATCTGTGTATGTCAACGTCCGTGAAATGAATTGTTGTTTTATTTGGATTTTTGAATACAATTTGTATATGAAATAATTTACTGTAGAGATATACTCATTCAACGAGTTTCTGTCGGTATTCGTCAATAATATCTCCATTGTGAACATATCATGAATTTCATATTTTATTCAGTTTACTTTATATCAAATAGTAATCTCTCCATTCGTATTACTGTCATCAAAATATAACTATCGTTATAAACGGAATTGGCTGATACTTGATGGAAATTTATTGAAATTTCATCATTTCGTCATTCTCACTCAAGACTGATTATATAATAAGTTCTTCGGGCTGTTCAACAGGCGAATTCCTATCGTATGTAACCCATATTTGGAATAACGCAATCGAAAAACATGGTGAATCAAAAGCTGTTGCGCTTGATATTTCTAAGGCCTTTGACCGTGTGGGTTTGCTGGCCAAATTTCGACGCTATGGTTTGTCGAATCATTTTTGTGTATGGCTCTTCAGCTTCCTGCAAGAACGTTCCCTGCAAGTGGCCATCGATTAATATATCTCAAATACTTTTACCATCAACGCTGGTGTGCCCCAGGGATCCATATTGCCTCCAATCATCTTTTCATTGTATATCAACGAGTTATTGGAAAAAAAACAAGAATCCAATATATTGCTTTCCTGACGAGAGCACACTTGTCTCGTTATTCCATTTGAATTCCAGGACATCGGCTACGAAAGCACATCTCCACCGATAGCAAGAGATTGTAGATCCTAATGAGGATCGGAGTGAAAGTAACCAGGCATCGGTTTTCTCCAAGAAGATAAATGTCTTCGAACCGGATATAATGATGTCAAGTCAAATAATTCCGCTTTCTGCTATTGTGCCAATATGTCTTGGCACAATCACGTCGATGGCATTGCAAAGGCTGCTTCTCAAAAGCTTGGAACACAGTTCTGAGCCAGAAAACTGTACTCACCTCAGTAACTTTTGATGCATTATGAAGCTCAGATCAGACCTTCTTTGGAGTATTGTTCTCATATATGGAGCTCGGCCCACAAATATACCCTGAAGTTGCTGGATTCCATCCAGAAAAGAGCCATCCCCCTGATAGCAACCATGATTGCCTGGAACATCGAAGAAAGGTTTTCTCTCTACTTTAGATACTTGGCACATTTGATTCCATCAAGAGCGATACATATCAGGTATAGGCGACAGACTGCCCATAGTTTTAAGTTTCAACTCAGTAAACCTCGAACTTCACTATTCTAAAACTCTCGTTTGGAGATCTGCGTTTATGTGGAATAATCAAAATGGATTCAATCTCCAGCGATTCAAATCTAATGTAAATCGCTACAAGCACCGTTCTGAGAGCCCTTAAGGAATTTTCTGTAGTGCTTGTGTTTTGACTTCAAAAAACATTACCAGGAATCGCACGTTGAAAGAAGATAACACTCCCTATCTTGCGCAAGTTTTGACTTTTGGGATTTGTCGTTTGTAGGGGGGCGACAGGTTTCAATACAAACCGTTTACCTAAGCGTTTTACATTGTGAGATATTTTCAACACGTTCCAGTTGATAATATTTTTCTTCCATGTAAACTCTGTTCAGTACTTACTCCCCTATTTCAGCCTGGAACTTCGTTTCTGTTGATCTATTATTCCTGTTAAAATTAACGACAAGAATAGTTTTCGTGTCCGACAGTCGTAGCGTAAATACATTCTCGTATTTCTAATAGCGTGACTGACCAACTTACGGTCAGTTTTATCTCGTAATGCATTTCATTAATTTTCATGGAAGTTCAGTATATAATTTTTTACGATTCAAAGTTTTCTACATTCATGGCGATTCGAGTAGACGATTGACTTTTTTAAATTGAAGGGAAGCGACTAAAAACTGAGGTGCATATTCGATTACTAGAAATTTGTTGGTGTATTTTGATAGTTGATACAACTGAACTGATCCGGAAGATGTTTTTTGTTTTTTGAACAGTGAAATGAATTTTGAAGAATTCTGAAAATTAAGAATAATCTCTTTTAATTTTTTATCTTCATGAAGATTTTATAAGGGTACCTTTTGCAAGGTAATACATTCATAATCTGAGTAATAATCTGCTAACAGCTATCACTTATATGTGACTGATATACTTCGAATGATATCTCAATGGCTACCTTCTGATACTTCGATTTATTTTTCAATAAATTATGCAATTTATATCTGAGTAATACAATATTTCAAATCAAAATAGTCACATTGTCATTTACATGAAAATATTTCCATTCCATCGGCAGTAAGTATAACCAATGAAATGAAAATACTTATCAATATTCAGCATTATTCATAATAATTGCTTTTTGATCACTGTTTGGCATATCAGCAATGTGAGGAAATCCAAAAATCACCTTTGATATTTCTTTCAGATATGATGGACGTTACTTGAAACATTTTCCTGATCCTTCGTCACTCCATATGAGCAAACTGAAATAACGACAGAATATTTTTGAAAAATATCATTAATATTCTGCCGTCAATTCCATACATCGGATTTGGACAGTCGATAGAAGTTTTGCTGAACTTTTTGTACCGATTTGTTATGTATACTTGCACACACATCGAGTTTGGTCGGTCAATCAAAATTACAACTCCCTTTAGTGGCATAAAGAGGAGGATGAGGATCTAGAAGTAATTTCTAATTGGTGTGAAAATACCCAGTTTCAATTCAGTGCCACAAAAACCCAGGCATCGGTTTTCTCCAAAAAGATAAATATCTCCGAATCGGTTATAATAATGTCAGGTCAGACAACTCCGCTTTATACTTCAATACGTTGGGAGTTAAATTGAATACCAATATATTGACACAATTATGTCGCAGAAATTGCGAAGGCTGCTTCTCGAAAGCTTGGAACACTGTTCCGTACCAGTAAACTGTACACACCTCAGCAACTTTCGATGATTTATAAAGCTCATGTATGGAGCTCTGCTCCTAAACATACCCTGAAGCTGCCGGATTCCATTCAGAAAAAAAACCATCCACCTGATTGGAGACGCGAAAATCACGTGACACCTTGATAGCCTGGAACATCGAAGGTTGGAGATTTGTGTCTCTTCTATAGATACTATAACGGGAAGTGTTCAAGTGACTTGGCACATTTGATTACACCAAGAGTGGGACATATCTTTTTAAGGTTCAATTCAGTACACATCGAACTTCATTGTTTAAGAACTCCTTCATATGAAGAACTGCGTTTATATGAAATAGATTTCCTGATAACATATTTCTAAATGCATGTAATCTCCAGCGATTCAAATCCAATGTGAATCGCTACTTTCACAGTTCTGCAGTTGTACAGTTTTGTACAGTTTTCTGGTTCGAAACAGTGTTCCAAGCTTTTGAGAAGTACCCTTTGCCTTTCCAATGACATTATTGTTCCAAGACGTATTAGTGTCCATTTTAATCCTTAACAAACTTATCAAAGAGGAAAGCGGAATGGTCTGACCTGACATTATTATATTTAACATTATATGTACATAATAACATTATTGATAATTGGAGAATTATAAATATCTATCTGATTACTTAGAATAATATGTTCATGTTTTCGGATTTCTACATACTCCTATATATTCAATTTTAGACTTTTTGGTTGAATATTGAAAAAAAAACTAATTAGCGGAATTTCATAGTTTGCATTTTATTCCTATTACACGTTTTCAACATATACTTTCTGTAACCAATTTCATTATTTTACTGCATTTCAGTGTTTTTTTTTCTAGATATAATATGTGTTGATTGTAAAGTATGTTATTTCTGTTATTTTATTATACTTTATAGTTAGTTATAGTCATTATTATAAGCATTAATTGTTTCTTGGGACAATAAACCAAATTGAACTTTAACTTTAACTTTAGAAATATGTAGAATTCCGAGATTTCGTGTACTGATATGGTTGGCGTAGTTAGACTTACTTTATTCGATCTGTAACTTCTCAAATCAACCCCGAATGTTTGGTTGAAATTGCTGCTAATCTGGCCTAGATACATGAGGCATTACAGTCGTCGACCCCAGATTTTTTTTATTTTTCTCGTGCTGACTTAGTGTTATTCATAAATGAATGCAGGAGTAAAAAATCTGCAGAAAGGAAAATATCGTCATTATAAGCAATACAATTATCATTATAGTATAGGATTATTTTTCATTAAATTTCTGTGAACCCCTTTGTTCTCTATTAGAAAAGCTCCGTATTTTCTAAATCCTTGAGTAAACCCTGTATTTCCTAGCCAATTGTGTTGGATGAGACGATCGAGGCAGTTTATCATCAGCTCAGAGGATAAAATGTATTAAATCATGAGCCGAGGGTAGTTTCTTGTATAGTCTCGACATGCTTAGGATCGGGGATTTCGGACTTATGGATGATCAATCTTCATGAAGAGTCAATTGAGATAAGATAAACATCATGTAAACTGTAAAGTATGCTGGTTTCCCTTTGAACATTAAGTTGATAGCAACTGTAGTCCAGCTCTGTAGTCCAGCATCATCAGTGTTATGGTGATCCTCATTTGATTTAAAAAATATATATCTGCTATGAAAAACTGGATCTGCCTTTATTCTGTGGTAATATTTACTATTTTTCCATATTATGATCTCATGATAAAAATGATAGTTCCCATGTCCATCCACCGGTATGAAATAGAGTTATCTTCATTTCTTTTCAATGATCGTGACTACAACATTATGAAAATAAGTTCTTCCTTATAGTTAATGACATCTACCCCAACGAAGACGCTATATATGGAATTGTAATATTTAATTTTTTCAGTCTTCATTTCATACTGTTTTCGAGGAAATCTGAATAGAAAAAACTTTCTTTATCAATTTCAACATGTAAATTGTAACACACCAATTATTTAAATTTCCATTTTCTATTTTCAGCGATCTGGGATTTTTCTGAGGAGTATGCAACAGTACTCTAGATAAATCATAATCATAATATACTTTATACATAATATACTTTCAGTAATGGTATACTTAGAATTGGTGGGTGCCCTCTGTGTATATGTTTGAAGAGGTTAGGTTAGGTTAGGTCCAAAGTGAGTGGATCTATTCAATCCTCCACCCAGTGTGAATAGGTATGTGGTGGCTCATACCTATTCACATTTAACCAAATAAACCCAGCTTCTTGATGAAACCGATTAGTTTGTATGGTGAGTGGTATTTTAGGTCAGATGGTAAGAGTACGACTCATGATGAGTCAAATGACAGTGACTCATAAGGAAACCTGTTAGACAACGTAGTTCATCCCTTGTGTAGTCAAACCACTGTTGGGAATCAAGCTGCGGAGGGTGAATAAACGCCTTGGAGTGAGCCAATCCTGGAAGATTATTTGTTTGACACAGCCTAAATCGATGCCTATGACAGGTTATGGTCCGATGAAGCTGTTGGCAGCACCCTCCTTTGCAAGAGAGTCAGTAGCCTCATTGCCTCCACGCCAGTATGTACAGGAATTAAGACCAGAGGCAATCTGTTGAGTCTTTCTATCGAGGAGAGTCGTTTCTGACAATTTTCTACCATTTTAGACGTTGCTTGGTAGGAGCCGAGAGCTTCCAACGCCGCTTGACTGTTCGAGAATATTTTTATTGACTTGTGTATGAGGTTGGATTCTTCCATTCTCTGGATACAAAATTCAGTAGCGTAAATTTCCGCTTAAAATACAGTCGCATAGGTTCCTAGGCAGGTTGATATCTCTGTCCTGGGTCTGCGACTGAAAACACGTGTATCAGAACTGGAAGGGGGTATTGATCCAAATGTGAACCAACAACTATCTGCTCTTAATATTTTTTTCTTCCAGATGATCCAATCCTCTTTCCTCGGGAACAGTACTTTATGTGATAGTACGTAGTTGACAGTAGATGGCATGAAGTCAGAGGTCATTTCCAGAATGCTGTGACTTCCAGTGTTAACTAACAGTCTGTTGCACTCTGCAATTGGCAATGTGCACAAGTCTATATACTTGAAGAGATGGATGCAATAGTTGCGAACATTGCTTCAACTGTGAACCGATACCGATTTTAAGTGTAGTGGATGAATTTTTGAAAGAGTTTTTCTCTGCCTGGCTTCACCTAGATAACACACAGTGGTGATTTGAATATAAATGTTTGAAATCACCCATTAGGATAAATTCCAACTTTCAAGGTACATATAAGTATCAATTTTATATACTTAAATTATATTTCGAATTTGGTGATTTTAACTAATCATAGAGTCGTCAAAATTTTTTACAACAGTTTTTTGTATTAAAGTTTCGTAAAATGAAAGAACTAAGGATAAATTGAATGAATTGGGAGGAAAGGGGACAGTCGACATTGAAAAATCCTCAAACTCAGACGAACTTGGAATATATTGACTATTCAGAGGTTTTATTATATGTGAGGGGGATTGTCTTCGGAGTCTCTGGCTGAACTGATGGTTTCTGAAAATAGATCAGTAGTTATCAGATTGAGTGCATTAAACCTTTTCTATTGAAGAAACCATTGGAAATTGTAGAGCATTTCTGAACTATGACAATATCATTGCTTTCTATAGTGACAGTTTCAATTCAGTATACTCCAGAGCAAGGGATGCAAAACACTTGGTTTTATTTGTAGGCTTGAAATTTCACATATTTCAGTGTAACCAAGTTGATAAGGTACAGTATTTCTGTTAATGGCGTTCGAATGAGAGCTTTTGATCTGGTAACGGTTTTCAGCATTCCTAAATGAATTTATATAAAAAAATCCAGAATTAACAGGCATCTTTGACTCCGCAGTTCAAGAGCTGGTCATTCTGACTGGGCAGAAAAACTATTTTCATGATCTAAATCAAGGAAATAGTGAGGATACGGTAAAAAAATCAACAGTAGACTAAAACTATGTGTGATCCAATACCGGACATCTCTGTTTCAATCCGACAAGGTCTCATTAGTAGTGCTAGGCTGAATTCCTCAGCTGTTATAGTTAAACAAGCCTGAAAGTCAGGCTGATGGCATTACCCTCTACGAACAATCCATTTATGGAAGCGACAGAAGACTCAATTTTTGAATGTCGAAGTAGAACTTTGATCTTCTTCTTGAAGATGATCACTTGGTGATCTAAATATGTGTCGAGGTGTTGAAATAACGGTTTGATTTTGGAAAAAACTCCAGTAATATTCTCAACCTAAGGCAGTCAATCGCAAAGCCAAGCTTCAACATCGACCTGCGAACGAGATTCGTCTTCTGTACCTCACTGCATTTTTCTGCAGTTTTCGTTGTTCAAATATTCTCGTTAGAAATACTTTTTCTTAATCATGAACCTGGTAAATTTTCTTTTTATTTCGAATCTTTGAGGCTCCCATACACCTATGCTATTTCTTTTTTATTCTACTACTTATATTTCGTTCGAATAATAGACATTTTTTGTAGGTCAAATGATATTTATCTGTTCCTACTATTTCGCATTCAACTTGTCAGACTGATTATTTATCAATCATGATGTTTTTGGATATTCCTTCATATATATAATTATTCAAAATCATATTTTTTCTTGATATTGAAAAAACGATGAAGTATTTTCATTGTTCCTCATTTTGCTGAACTGAACAGTTATTATAGTTTCCGTATCTATTAACAATAATACAATAATAAATAAATGTTTTACTGCTTCGAATTTTTTCAAGTAATGGACATTTTATGATCATTTTCAGTTCTTCAGATATATTTTCTATAGAACACTTTTTTAATTACCAATACTTTCCTTCAATTATAGATTCTCGACCTTAGGTTTCCAAAAAATAAAGTAGTTGATGATGGAAATGTTAATTATCACATTTCTCAAAAATCATCGTACTTAGGACCCGTTGAGCTATTTTTTTCTTCATTTAACAATTGTTTTATATTGCACCGTTTCAGAAATACATATGAATACCCTCTTTATCGTTTTAATAAATAAACACCAGATCACCTAATGAAGAATGCTCAGAAATACTCATTGTATTTTAATACTCAGTGTAGTTTAATACACTGAGTACACATGAGTACACATTAGTAAATTATGGAGATTTTGTACTTATTGTATGCAGTTATGAAAAACATAGTTATTATTTAGTTTTCATTTTAATGTGTTCCAAAATCTGTTTAAAACTTGTTTTTCCGTTAACCGTTAACCTCAACGAACGACAAATTGATTGTTTAGACTAGAACTTGAACCTCCGACCAATACGGCAGTCAACAGATCGAATGAACAAAGCATCCACGTCGAACCGCCTGGTTACCGATCGACAGACTTCATCTTGATATTCATAATTGAAAAGAAACATTAATTTCAAAAATAATATCGTGAACGTTATAGGAAAGTTATAGGCATTTTTTTATCTCGTTATTCAATTTTTTCATTGGATGCGATATAATAAATTGAAAATGTTTCATAAATGAATAAATTGATATGATATACATGAAAAATCATTTTTCTTTTGCTTTCCACTCACAATCTCCGAACCTCCTTTTCTACGGAGCCCTGCCGTATTTTAGTTCTTTTCGGTAAAAACATAGGCCATTATAAACCACTTAGGAAAGTCCCATTAGCTGATGCCACTAAGGGATATGTTCAAACTCGTTGGAGTTAATCACATATTTGTTGTATACTAGAAAACAATATCCTACTATTTGGAAAAATGTACAAAGGGGAGGTGATGCTTGTTTTTTTTTGTCGGAATAATCGATAGTAGGCTGTGATACACGTGAATGAACAACGATCAACTGAGAATGGTTTTATTTCAAAAAGGTGATTGTAAGTAGTTTTTGAGATTGAAAATCATCCCAACGGACAAGTAAATATTTCAAGAAAGCAATATCAATCATTTTAAATCAAATGTATACTTTCATAAACTATATCTCACCGTTTGATCTCCACAAACTCTATTTGAAAAATATATTACGACATGTTTCGCTAACAAAGTACCTTCATCAACATTGATTTGAATACAGCTACTGCTCATAGATCGATTATTTCATTATACTCAAAATACATACTCTTACATAAAGTTTCTCAAAATCGTGGAAGTATATCAATATCCGCTTATTCACTGGCGATATAAAATAGAGAAAGAGGTTCGAACAAGCCTGATGAATATATAGAAAATACGATTTAATCAACAATGAAATTACCCATGAGGTGATAGATACAAACCTGGAGAAAAGTGAAAATAGAATATTTATATTCCGATGGTGAATTGGCCATTTTTTTATGTGAGCGAATTAATGAAATCGGGAATACTTTCTTGCTGTTAAATTATTCAATCAGAAAGAAAACTTTTCGATACTCGAACAATTTCATGATTGAACAGTTTCATTTCAGGTAAATACTGGTTGGAATTCCGAAAGATTTTGAACACTTTCAACCACTGTATGGGAAAAATATAAACTACTAATGAAGACTTTGGAAAACCTTTAAAACATTAAGAAAGCTATATCAACTTGAAAATAATATAATGAATTTTTTGATTCATACCATATATTGTCAAATTTAATATAAAATAATTTGTTTCCCGAAACATTCACAAACAAACCTGCATCGACGAAATATAATTGTTCAGATTTTAGCTATGTAATTATCGAAAATTTCTGTAGTTCATTTCTTCTCAGCGAAATTGATGCAAGTTCGAAAACTGATACTTCTCTGTTTATGATGAAGTACAGGAAAATAAAAAGCCTTGTATGGTTTACGACTACAAAACTAATATAGTTTTGTAGATGTTTTCATGGATTTTGTGAACAAGTAAATTAAACCAAAACTCGTTAAAATTTTTCATCAAAATGATTAACATCTGATATCTGAGATGTACCTACAATGGAGTGTTCTACATATTCTCATGTATACATTCTATTTACTAAGCTTATTTCCAAGTTTTCCACTTCCGAATTGCATATTTTTTTGTTCCCTCTAGCATTTTGATCGCTATCTCTGTATCTCATAAAAATGCTAAACGTTCTATGGGTTTCTCAATTTCCCTTAAAAAGCACTGCTATTACAGATTTATCTCGAATATTATCATTTATATGTTTTCCGTTGTTTTTCTCATATTTCTCGATGGAACGGTTCGAAGCTCTTGACCCGGGTCTGCGGGGTGATACTCGCATTAGCCATGGTAATCCTGACTATTTTTCATTTCTGTTGTTTTTTATGTATTCGGTGGTGATGGATTGTAGGGCCGCCAACATTTGTCGAAAGGGATCTTTTGTTACGCGCGTTTGCAAGGGGAAATATGATGCACTCATTTTTTATATACGAACGAAATGACAAAAAATTAATGGAACCGTTGATTTGGAAATGCTCAAAATGTGGTTTGATAATTCTTCGTGTATTCCATTTTGAAATGTCATCTGCACATATTCGGTAAACACGACTCTAATGGTTATGGTGAACCAATTATGTATACATATAGCGTAATAAGAAGTTGAAGAGCACGAAAAGTATCGAAACAGGTGTTTTTACATGTGCATGGATAAATTGGTATCTGAGTAGCCAAATCGAGTTCGGTAGATAAATGAAATATTACGTCACTAGAGTAAAGAATGAGAATAACTTTTCGAAAGTTTCAGTGCAGAGTTTCACATCAAAAAGTCAAATTAAAGTTGTGCGATGAAATTTGAAAATAAAATGTCAACTAAAATTGTGAAATATCTAGCTATCTTTAGACATCTGTATTTGAGAGGTTCGAGAGGTAAGCGGATTTATGAAGATAAACTTGATACCTTCGACTACCAATAACCTGCGTATGCGACCAATAAAGAGAGGATTGTGATCAGAAACATTTTAGCCATCTGTTGAAAAGGGATACTCAGGTTCTTCAGAGAAATTTTATGTTCAGTTTATTCAAATTGCTCAATTTTCACTTATATAATATAACAAACTATTCGTGATTAATAGAACATATTACTTATAGGTTCTCTGTAACGAATATATCCAATCAAAAGAGGATCATGTCTGATATAGAAATATTTTGGCTTTCAAATTCTGTATGTTTTTATAGTAGACTAAGAACCTATCAATACAACCTGGTAAATACTAGGACCAAACGTAAACTAGTTGATCTAGGGTTCCTAATTTTATACTTGTAACTTCTTTAGATCTATCAATGAAATCCAATTATGTGAATATTAGTTTTTAAAAAATAATTCCTGAACTAGCGACTTTGTGTGAAAATATATACTCATAATGACATTTTCAACATTGATCTACAGATCTACATATTTAGTATGAAAAAATTGTCAAAGTTTTCCACATTTCGAAAGGAGAATATAATTTTTTTGATTCTTAATCAACATATTCTGGAGTATAATGATTGAGACAAAGCAGTCATGATATATTTTGTATAACCGTGTGTCAACAAAAGCAGAAAAAATCCACCCAGCTCACAATAACTATCTGTTTTTTGGGCTAGTTGTGTATTGAACGAGAAAAAAAAATCTCTGAGAACAGATATTGATACACCTTTGTTAAACTAGGATCTACCCACTATGACCAATCGATAGCAAGAAATATGCTTTAAATGGATTCTGGTAGAAAAGAAGTCTTCAGCACGTTATAGCCATGGATAAAAGGAACTGTCACAATATAGAAATCTGTAGAACCATGAGACTTATGAATCACGAACGAATTGGAAACAAGCCATATAGAGCCGATGCAGAGCTGGATCAATAGTAGAGTTCCATTCGATTGATAGCGAGACTCCAAGAACTCATTATATAGTTCAGAGGGAATATTGGGTTCAGTGGGATTTCCTAGAGTTCCGGGATAGTCTTTTGTATGTTCTAGTAGGAGAGCTCAGGCAAGGCAATGGAAGCGCATTAGCGGGTCTTGCCACGATCGCACTTCAATAACTCCAAGGAAATCGAAAAAGGGCACAAACGAATTCAAATGTATACTAATTATGGAAGACCAGTGCAAACGAGTCATAAGAAAAATGGAAGATATATATACTACAAATGAGACCAAAAGGATATATAAAACAGGATACATGAGAATGCACTGCCAAATATAATCATTTTGACTGGAAATACCAACTTATTAAATTACAGAGGCAAATGAGATCACTTTGGAGCATAGTTCGAAAAATAGTTCGGAATTTATACAAGTTAGTAGGTTAGGTTAGGTCGAAAGTGAGAGTCAATTTGACCCTCCGCCGCAACCCGCAAGGGTTTATTGGATCAAGCCTCGAAGGGTGAATTAATGCCTTGGAGTGAGCCAATTCTGAAAGATTCTGTCGGAAGTCCATAAATTTGTTTGCTATCCAGGTGTTGAATATTTGTTTGGCAAAGTTCGCGGCGATGCCAATGATAGGTTGGGGTGCGATGAAACTGCTTGCAGCACCCTGCAGCACTCCAAGCGAGTAAGTGGAGTGTTGAAATGATTTCGAATTGTAGTTGGAAGTTTTGAATGCTCACTCTGTTTTTTTTTCAATTTTAAGGGAGTTTGAACGCTTTTGAATCAGTTATAATGTACCAATAATTATCAAGAATCCCTGAATAAACCTAACAATATGTTAGACTTATTTTTCTAAAGATCTATCATTGATTGGAAGAGGTTGATGATAAAAATGAAAAATCAAATGACGTTAATTCAAACTTAATATGACAGACTCCCAAAGATGTTGGACTATATTCGCTATATACCCCTACGGTATGGATACCAGATGATATGGTCCAATGGAAAGAAAAAGCAAAAGGAAGAAAAGAAAATACCAGTTTTGAAATTCTATAATTCGATAAAGATGAGGGATAGCTTGGTGGTGCCCGAACAAATACTATAAGCATCGATCATGCACTGATTATGTAATGAATCAAATGAACAAACTAAAGAACAAGTTTACAGAAAAAAAATGAATTTTGAATCAAATTAAATATAAATTATCGTACAATTCATGTAATATGAAAGTTTGTCGCGAGATTTACTATGCTCATAAACAAGAAAACAATATGTGATTCGATCTTGTCTTAAGTGATGAAAAAATCAGATGTTTTTTCATCAACTAGATGAATTTCGTGGTGAGTTTCAATATCATATAAATTGTGTGATGCAGTGAATTGATGAATTCATTTCGAATCAATATTTTGTTTTTTGTTTTTACACTATAGGAATGAAAGTAATTTTTTCAAGTTTTAGTTTTAATAATAATATATTTCAAATCCTCACATTAGTGTTAAGTACATCAACTTTTCACTCATTATAGTTTAGTGATGCCAAGTAAAATTTATGGTTGAGTTAATCAATTCCGCAATTCCGCCCGTTTTAAGAATCACACGTTAAAAAGTAAGATTTCGTTAGTCCTAAGCTCCCACAAGTTTCGACTTCTGTGGATTGTCGTTCGTAGGGGTGCGACAGCTGGTTGGGTAAAAAACATATTTTGAACATAATTTATATGTAAAAATTCCCTAAATATACTGATATAATGACAGAAAAAAGCAATTTCATCCCAGTATTTTTTTTCAAATTTTAGTTCGAGATCAAGACTGATACCTACGTCTTCATTTGCAGACTGATGGATGTGCGAACGATTTCGACATTGAACATGTGAAATTTCTCATCCAATTACAGAATATAAAAACTGTGATTCAATTCAGAAGAGAAGAATTTTCACGAAAGGTCGCTTAATTTTTTGTCGAACCTAATTATCGAATACCGCCCTCAATCACTGAAAATAGATCAGATAATTCGTGCCAAATAGCAAGAAAATAAAAGTCTCTTTCACCTTCAGTAATTGGGAACGCTACATTTCCACTTTTTTCTTCTACTTATACTAGCGATAAGAGCGTATTGTAGGAATATGAAGATTTTTGGTTCGTTGCCAATGCTTAATGAGGATTTGAAGCAGATGGAATTTTCTATAGTAGCATCAGAGTGCTGATAACATCATTTGAATGTGTTATAAATTTTGAACACATTTTCTCCGGCTTCACATTTGTTGTAGTCTCACGTGCTTGGCTTTCAGTTTTGTCTGCTTGTGAAATCATTTTTGTGAAATCAGGCATTTCAGAGGTAGGTATGTTCGAGTCCAAATAGGAAGTAACAGCTACAGCAAAACATTGGTCTGGTGACTTTACATGAATTCACTATCCATTTTTTTGTATCTTGGTAATATATCTTGTCTGTATGTCTTGGTGGAACCTTTCCTGTTGTTCGTCACTGATAGCACCCACATTTTCTGGGAAAAAATTCAAATAGGAGTGCAAGAAATGAATTTTGAGAGACACCCCATTCTGCAGTAGTTTCCAAGTAGTTCTTCTACAAGTGTTTCATATTTTTCTACTTTCTTGTTCCCTAAAAACTCCGAAACAGTGCCCTTGAAAGAACTACACGCAGTTAATTCAGCATTACTTAATTTTTGATCAAACAGTTGATCACTTAGTAGTTTTCTAATTTGTGGTCCAACAAATATACCTTCCTTGGGCTTTGCATCAATTAATTTTGGAAAAACGTGTTTAAGATATTTGAACGCATTACCTTCTTTGTCTAATGCTCTTATGAAATGTTTCATTAACCCCAGTTAATTGTGTAGTGGAGGTAACAAAACGTTTTTGGGATTGTGTACATTCATCACGTTAGCTTGACCCGGAATATATCTCGGAGGCCATTCTTTTACTTGATAATGGCTCTGTATTGCCTTACTGTTCCAAAAGCAAAGACCTAATAATAATCCTATGACTTTCAGGTCACCACATATTTGCTACTTGCATTTAGAATCCTTACTAATATTATAAATGCGAATGTAAGTTTGTTTGTTACGGTTTCACACAAAAACTACTCAACCATCATCATGCCATTTTGAACACATGTTTTGGAGGTATTAGAAGTAATATAGGATACTTTTTATCTGAAAAAATATTTTTTATGTAAGATAAAAAAATTGTTTGTCAAAAATATCTCAAAATCTAGCTACTTTAACCGTTAGTACCGTAATATCGTCGCAATGTATTATTCACAGTCACGACAATATCCAATACAATCCAATTGACTATAGTTTCTATATTTGACTATATTTATTGTTATTTTCTTCTGTCATTTTTATTTTTAGATAAGGTTAGGTTAGGTTAGGGTAGGTTAAATTAGGTTAGGTTAGGTTATTTTCTTCTGTCACTTTTATTTTTAGGTTAGGCTAGGTTAGGTTGTAAGAATTGAAAATTATTTATTTTTGTTACAGTGAAATATATTTTAACATTTGTTGCAATTCAATAAAGCATATTTCAAAATTTCGAAAAAATTGATAATCCCAGCCAAGCATTAAAATATAGTTCTCATATTGATTCATTTCTATTGTACTGACACTCATTCAATGGCATAAATGCGAGCGAAGCCGCGAGTAAAAGCTAGTAAGTTACATACTTTCGTGTTTCCTTCATGGCCTCCGCATGTGTAAGGGGAATAGAGGGTCTTTTGTTGCCATTATGGAAAACAGCTTTTAAACTTGTTTCAGATGATGTGTTATCAAAATCAAAATCAAAATGTTCTTTATTTACTATTCTCCATACAATTTTAAGGTTTTTTTTTGTATTTATAAAATATATACAATATAAATAAGTATATACATATATACAAAATGTCCACAAGAGTTTCCCCTATGGAGTGGGACAGTGGGAAGGATTGGGATGGAACGGAAGAGGAAAGTGCCTCCACACAGTCCCCCGATGGGGCAGTGGGAGACGCCCCCGCTGGTGTTGGCGGTTGGCTCTCCACTCAAAAACGCCTTATATCAGCCTC
>WOGN01000612.1:0-23299 GCA_015342105.1 Leptinotarsa texana
GCAGTTCACTATTCATTTTCAAACGAAAACTCAAAGATTTTCTGCTGCAAAATTGTCCTTACTCCTTAGAACGCAGTTTTGCACAGCACTTCTGAGGATTTTTTTTCTAAATAATTATTTGCTTTTAATAATTATCTGTCATGCATAGTTTTTTTTATATTTTTAAGTGGTGGTCACCGGCTGGTAGATTCACTATAACTTTCTGCAACCCGATTAAACCATCACAGCAGGATCCTATTGTGAGGAAATCGGCGATATGTACCTAGTCAGTAGAAGAGGTTGGATTCTGCTCCATGACACTTTTCACCAATCACCGTGCGGAAATTAAACGAATTGAACGTCGAAGTTCTGCCACACACACACCATACTCCCCAGACCTCTCGCCAACTGACTAACTCTCTTTTCAAGCACTTTCACAACTTTACCACCGGTCGTATCTTCGCCAATCAGGACCAGGTAAAAACGACCTTCGTCGATTTCATCGAATCTCGAGCAACACTTTTTATGCTGACGGGATTAAACTGACTTGTGTTACTTTGGCAAAAGTGCACTGATTGAAATAGGGCTTATTTCGATTGAATTGAATATGTATTCACTGAGATATTAGTATTTAAAGTAGACTCACAAGATAAAACTTTTGAAATAACCTAAAAGTTTCGAAAATGATAATCATAGAAAAAATATAATGAACTAGTATGTCAAGTTCGATTGTAGATCTCCTAAAAAAAATTCTTCACCGTGTACGTCTTGGAAGTTTCCCCGACACAAGTCAGAAAAGGTGGTTTCCTATTCATCAATGATTAAAATAATACTTTTCGATTGGACAAAGCCGACACACGCCGTACAATCACATCACGGCATCGGAGGACGCACATGAGAAACGACTTGAATGATTAGGAAGCGTGCTAGATATCGTTTGGATCCTGGTAGTGGGAGAAACGAGAGGCAGAAACTTCCAAGCGCCACTGAGAGCGATCATCGCTAGTTTTCGCGTTCCATTCAAAAGCTCAACATTTTCGGAGATAGCCGAAAGCTCCGCGTCGCGACGAGAGCCGTCGATATACGAAAAAGCTTGACATTTTCGAGGAAATATCAAATTTCGGGCGTTTTTTTAGAGCAGTGTTTTAGCAACCTCGGACTGAGAATTATCAGTTCAACAATACCTCTATAGAGGAACTGTGAATTATCCATATTGTGGCGACCAACTTGTTGATAGTAATAATAAAATAGTTTGTGAAGAGTTTTCATCGTGACCGTTTTCCGTCAGTGACTTGGAAATGATTTTTATGTTGGTGTTTATATCGTCTCTTCTAGATCTTTCGATTGTATTTTAATTTCAAAACGAAAATGGCCCGACGAAAGGAATCCAGGAAAAGGGCTATAGATAAACGAGACGGTGAGTATTTTTCTATTAATATTGTAAACATTCAACCAAAATTGAATCGATGTTCCTCAAATGATAATATGTTTTACTTTTGTGTACTGAAATTGAAAAGCTTTTTCAAAATACGTTAAATATGTACAAAATATTAAATTTGCCACTGATTGTGGCACATTCGAATAAAATTCAAATAGTGGTGTATCTAACATGTCTAAAAAACGCTTTTCATCGACTTTGCAAACCTATATAACTCAGAATTGGAAAATGAGTGGTGAATGAAAATACACCCGGTACAAATTGTAATCGCAAAATACTGGTCATATGATGTTTTTTGTAGGATGCCTATAGATAAACTAAAATAGTCTTGAACACATTAGTTCGTAATGACATGATTCCAGTAAATAATGGAAAATACGCATTTTATTTTGACGAGAATCTTTATTGCGGCTTATGAATATCACAATCAAAAACTTAACAAATGTTTGGAGATGGAAGTTACTGGAAATTTAACATGATAAGTACATATTGTATATTTCAAAACTTCAGAAATGAACAATTATTTAGATACCTAATGGGACGGCTTAAATGGGGTCTTTCAATAAGCGCTTTCTATCTTTAAATTTAAATGGAACAAAATGTGTATGAGATCGAACTTTTTTATTCGTTTCAAAGACCTATTGATTTGTGATGCACTGTTCTGAACCTCTGTGTAGTGATGAATATTACTGGAGTTTTTTCCCAACACCAAACCGTTATTTTAACACCTCGACTCGTGTTTCAATCACCATTTGATTATCTTCATCATATCATATTTCATCTCCTACGAACCTTTTCGATAATAAATTTCACTAACACCTACTGGAAAGAATATTTTGAATACATCATTTTCAATAATTTTCTCACATTCTCAATAATTTTGAACTTTGAAAGACTCTACAAAGAATTGGTATTCAAAGTTAGAAAATTTATATGGTTATCCAATGTGGATTCGGCTTCCATTCCATTTTGTCCATTATCTAACCAGCTCCACCAGTATGAATAATGCAGGGAGTTTCAATCGGCTTCAAGGTATATAACTCTTTCATGGAGAAATTATGTTCATTGGTATTTCTCATCGATCCCAAATACGTGATAAAATTATTCTTTTCATTTGGTACATTTTTCGGTTTACATTTTTGTCCACAAATGCTTCAAAATCCTAGACCACTGTCCGTAATTCCAGGAATTTCCTGAGATTTTGGTATTCACTCATTTTTAGCTAGTCATTTGTTCGTTGGTGGTCATCATGTGTTTGGTTAATGACAAAACCTGGTGTAGTGCAAATGTATGATATTTCAACTTCTGGATATTGCTTTTCTCATACAATGAAGGATGATTCTTCTGAGGTTCCACATATATTTCTCACATTCATAGTAACTGAAATATTTTCTCAAAAATTGTAATATTCATAACTTTCCAACTAGGCAATGCCAACAACTGAGAGAATCCGAAGAATCTCCTAATGCTCAATTGCCATTGCTTTCAAATGATTGCTCTAAACCTTTATTTTGTATGTGTTGGATTTCGAAATCCCTGTTAAAGATATTATTTTCTTCTGAAATATGATTTGAATATATTGAACTTGTTTTCTTATAAACATAGGTTATATGATACTTCTGGTTGCAAATCCCAAATGTTCTGCCGGTTTGACCATTATATACCTCACGACAAGTTCCACCTGCATATAATAATATTTATTGATTTCTTTAGGACATCCTAATATACATACATTATTTTAAAAATATATAAATAAATGACATAAATAACAAAAATGATATGATAGAAGAAAAAGAAATAATAGAAACCATTTTTCAATGATTCCAGAATGGTATCAACATGAGAATATACATAATAAATATATTACCAAAAAGAAAAAAGAAAATCAAGAATGATATTTTATATAGTTCATGAGTTTTTTTTGAATTGGAAAACATTTATTGGATATTTCTTATGACCTTATGACCTTATTTATAAAATAAAGACTTCATCGTACTAGTCAAATTAGTTCGAGGAAGGTGGAATTTTTGGTAGGTACTCGCTCTTGTTAAGTAGTAATGGATTTGAGATTTATATATACAGAATTTTTCAAAATAAGTTGGAAGCAACGTATGGTGTTAGTTTGAAAATAAATTTCATTGCTAACTCGTACAATCTCTGGGAAACAGACAGCCACTGCAATGTACTTAACATGTTTGATATACTAGAATACCTGATCATTTGTAAAATAATCCTCATTCCACAATTCTGTAACTTTTGTAAAGCCGATACCTCATTTTGGTCAAATGAGTATAAAAGACTAGCACAATAATCAAAATGGGGTTGGATTATACAATTATATAATGTAATTTTTGAGTACATCAAAAGCTGAGATGAAATTCTTGAGAAAAATATATTTTTTTAGTAATTTTCCTACATATATAATCAAAATGAGCATGGAGAGGTAAACGATTATCCACCATGAAACCTAAATATTTGAATTCACCTGCAATTTGTAATCTTATGTTGAGATTGTTGATGAGTGATACCTTATAACCAGTTGATAAGATCATATATTTTGTTTTGAAAATGTTGAGTTTTAGTTTATTGCGATTCATGTGCTTGAAAACATTTCTTAGGTCATTATTCATTTGATCAGCAACTGTTTCTAAATTATCTCCTGAAATTGATAACAAAGTGTCGTTTGCAAAAAGGTTAATGAAATCACAACCATGGATGGTATCTATATCATTCAGGTAGATTAAAAATAAAATAGGGCCCAAAACACTTCCCTGAGGTAACCTGAAAATGACATCGCGAGATGATACTGAATCCTTTATTTTGGTTACCTGTTTGCGTTGTGATAAATAATCGGTCAGCCATAACAAAACAGTTTCCCTGATACCAATACTTTGCATTTTATTTAGTAATATGTGGCGATCAATTGTCTCAAAATCTCTTTTAAGATCTAAAAATTCGGCTATAATTCAATGTCCCTCATCTATTGATTCTTTCCATTTTGATTTTCTGACTTGTAATGCAGACTCACATGAATGGTGTTTTCTGAAACCTGACTGATATTTTAGTGAACTATCATTATTTTCTAGTTATTCAATGAGTTGATTATAAACTGCGAGTTCTAATATTTTTTCAATACAAGGTAAAGTGTTGATTGATCTAAATTCCCAGGATTTATTTGTGTTAGGGACTTTCTGAATTGGCACAAGGACACTGGTATTGAGCTCCTTCAGAAATCTACCAGTGCTCAAAGATGTATTTATAAAGTGCAACAATGCATGTCCTATAACACTAAACGTTGTTTTAATAAGTTTGCAATTGAGTATCTCACTGCTGTATTTCATTTCCACTCCGTTGATCAATTTAGACAGATCTGCTAACTCCAACATTTTGAATTACTCGTAGGAGTTGTTAATCGATATAACATTGTTCTCATGAAGTGATTCAGATTGATCAATAGTGTTTACAATTTCTTGTACGTTATCAATAAAATAATTGCTATCAATATATAGGACAGGTAATACGCTGGGAAAGACAAAACATACAAATTCGAGAAATCAGGAACATATAAAGTTTGGAACGTGTCCTAAAGTATATATTGGTGAAACTGGCAGAACATTTAGGAATCGAATCAACGAACATCATACGGGCTATATAAATGAGAAAACAAATTCAACATTTTCAAATCATCTTCTAAGAGAAAATCATATCTTTAACAAAGAGTTCGAAATTTTGCATAAAGAAAATAAATGTTTGGAAGTGAATCATTTGAAAGCAATGGAAATTAATAAACTGAAAAATTCAAACATTCTAATGTATGACCAACTGGATTTGAATAGATCACCCTTATTAAAAACCGAGAAAGAATTATTATTGATTTAGATGTGAAGTAATAAGCTTCAGGTGATCATTATTGAATAGGTATATAACTTAGGTAGAGGATAGATAATTTTTAGAGGTAGTCTCAATTATGAATACTAGTAGTATATAAATATTGAAGTATTCAAATCACTTGATAAAGGTACTGGGTTAGCGAAATATGATGTGATATATATTTTCCAAATAAAGTTTGTGGAAATTATATCGTAAGGTGTAGTTTTTGAAAAGCAATTTTAATATCTTGTTTATTCAAAAATGAAGTAACTTTTTTTGTTGTTTGTCCAAAATATGCTAAAGCTCTAAATTTTTAGGTTTTGATTATATAACTTATTAATAGAAAAAATGCCTGAATCGCTTTTGCATAGAATTTTTTGGAAAGCATTGTGTCTAGTGATTCAGCGTTGAATCCGTTGTTTACTGCAATTTCTTTACTGATATTGAGTTCTTCCTTAAAATCATCTATTGGAAGAGAAACATTGACTAATCAATGAATCATGCATCATAAGATGCTAATGTGTTGGTACGGATGGGTAGAATTGTGATGAATAGTAATATCTGTATGGGATGGTTTATGACACATTGAAAAATCATTCTACTCTTGAACATCTAAGAAATCGAGTGGACCGATGGCTGTTACCGATGAAAACATCAAAGAAGTCCACAAAATAATTTTGGATGACCGCAAAGACAAGTTGATCTGGAGAGCTGAGGCTCTAAAGATATCAAAGGACATATCGTGCATGGTTAGGTTAGGTTAGGTTGGGTCGTGCATGGACATATAGTGCATGAATATTTGGGTAACCGAAAGCTCCGTTCAAAGTTGGTGCCGCGCGTAATAAATAAAAAAAAATATAATAATATTATAGTAAATAAAAAAAATTTATTGCACTTTTTTATATGTAGTTGTTTTTATTTTTTTTCTGCTTCAGAAAAAAATATAACGTTCAATATTTGTTTATAACAAATTGTTAAACTTTTAAACAACTAAATGATAAATACATTTTTTCAACTGTAAATTATGATTTTTAAAAGCAAAATTATTTTTTAACTAATTAATTAAACAATCGAAATATAAAAAAATTGATTTTAAACAATTGAAAATTGAAATTGAGGAAAACATTTTTTTAATCATAATTATCTCTAGATAACAAAATAGCAAAACAAAAAATTCAAAAATATTGAATTTCTCTATTTGTATAAAACAACATAATAAACAAATTAAGTAAAAAATTCAAATCCTGTGTTAATAACTGCCATTGTTTAATGTGAAAACAGACATAGCTAAATATCAATTGAAAAAAATTATATTAAAAATTTTAAGTTATTTCATTTTGCAATAGTTATGAAAAATCATAATTGAGAAATTAATAAATTTTTATGAACTTTCATCGCAGGATCGTACGAAGTATATATATCAAATGGGCTAATTATCTATACCTTTGATCCCATTAATTATGCCAACGAAGATTGGTAAAAATTTGTTAGTTAACAATTGAATAACTTTCTGAAACATGGTAATAGAACTGTTTTCTACGGGACTCGATTCATTCAAGTGTTAAAAAGGTACTAGATTTTCATTAAATTTTTAAAATGACATTTTATGTTATAAAAAAATTATTTCTTTTAATAAACTCTCTTTAGTGGCAGCGCGTGTATGCCATAACAGTCACGTGAAACCCTATTTTCAACGTCAAATTAAAATTATAAATAATGGTGATAGAGTTTCGGTAGTCGGGACTTTTTTATCGGAAATTTTCCCCAAAAAGCAAAAGCAAAATAATTCAGATTTGACAGCATGAATGAGTTTTTTCTGAAGAACATTTCTATTATAAATTCTTGAATAGTCTTCGTATCATCCATAACTATTTTCTATGAATCGTAAGGAAAAACTACATTCAAATACGAATGCTGAATTATAATGTATCGATTTCTGATGAGTATGGTTCGTTTAGCTATATATATAAAAAAATGGAAAGAAGTTGGTTACAACAGCAAAACAGTAAAGGTTATGCAAAATATATCCTTCAGAAACTTATCATTACTTCCAATATACTTCCAAAAGTTTGGACCATGAGATATCTAAATCTCAACGTAGAACCAATGCCTGTTGTTCTCAACTTTCAATCAAATTTTTTTTGAAAATTACATATCACATCTTGCGTTTACAGTTTATGTATCAATATATCTCCAAAAAACTGCTAGTTTTCCATTGAATTTTTTCTGTTTTCTTTCATCAGATACAATTGGAGAAAGAAAAAGTAATGTACGACTTGGAGAACATCCAGTCGCAATTGGACAAGGTTCTCGGCCAATCTGCTCGTCTTCAGAAAGAAAAAGAATCGGTCCAGTCAGAAGCAGATCGACTTAGGGACAAAGTTGAAAAATCACAGGTTAGATATTGTTGCTATCAATACATTCATTCATTTCTTCACTGATTTACGAATACTTGGATATCTCCAAGAAGAAATAAAGGTGAACTAAAATGTGATCTATAACAGTTAGTATATGGAAGTCTGGTTTGAGTATGAAGTGTCAAAGTGATAATTTTTATTGATAGCAGAAATACTATTGCAATAAATTCATTGAGTGATCTTAATCAATATAATTATCAATCTTTGCGGTTTTTCAGAATGCCATATCCAGAATCCAAAAAGAGAGAGATAGCTTCCAAGACGAATGTGAAAAACTCAAAGAGAGAGTCGAAATGCAGCTCAGTCAGATTTCCAAAGTTCAGAGGGAAAGAGCAGACATCGAAACCGAGCTGGACGTTCTCAAAGATAGATGGGAAAAGTCGCATTCTTTGCAGCAGAAGCTTCAAATCGAACGAGATGATGCCTTGTCGGAGGTTGATATTCTCAAGGAGAAGCTTGAAAAAGCAATATATGCTTCTCAGAAAGCCATAGATGATAGAGAGAACATTCACATCGATTTCGAGAAGTTGATTGAAAAGTACGACAGGTAAGTGTTTTTGTAGATCCATATATCAATAAATATTTAGTCTACTACATGGTGGTTTATATGATCGATAGAAATTTTTATACTCTATACACCGATGCAGTTGATTTTTTTTAACTTAGGACTTTTCGGCTATTTTCAGCTTACTATTATATGATGTTGTTGAGCGATTTTTGGAGAGGTTTTGTCTACGATTTCAAATTGAACCAAAGCTCTGTCAAAACCAAGAATTCAGCAATGATAGTGTTGATGAATGACCTGTTTGAGGTTGGTTTGCGAAATTTATTTCCGAAGATTTCTACTTCGAAGATGACCCCTGCAGTGTTCAATCTGTAGTGATCCAAGATCAGGTTTTGAAGACTCTGATGGCGACTGACCCATCACAAACGGTGCTTGGTCTGGCGAAAGAACTGGGCGTTGGCTCCAATATCTTTTATAAAGGTTTTAAACGTATTGAAAAGGGCAGTGAGCTCAAAAAGTCGGTGCTCCACGCTTTGAACAATGTTCAGAATTTGTCATGTTTCGAAATATGTTCTTCTTTGCTTCTGCGCAACCGAAACGACCCCTTTTTGGATGGGATTGTTACATGAGATGACAAGTGAATTTTTACGGTAGCAAGAGACATTGAGAAGAGTGGTTGGACACCGATGAGCTACCCAGGTACTTCCCAAAGGCGGAAGCTCGCCAAAAAGACCACGGTGGTCAACATCTGGTGAGATTTACCATAACTTTCAGCAGAGTCCAATTGTGAGGGAATCGACGAAATGTACTGAAAATTGTGTCAGCATCAGATGGCCCTGATAAGGTCTTTCCATACGTTTCACCGTCCAGAAATTAAACGATTATAGCATCGAAGTTCAACATCACCCACCATACTCCCCAGACCTTTCGCCAATTGACCACCATCCTTTCAAGCACTTGTGCTTTGAAAAATGTTTTTTTATCAATTTCTTTTCGAAATCCTAAATAATGGCATTTTCAAATTTTTTTTCTATAAAAACGAATTTTTTTTTCTGAATTCAACTTTCTCACCAGTAAAACTTTCGCGATCCGGATCAGGTGAAATAGGCCTTCTTCGACTTTGTCGAATACCAAATTTTCATGCTGATGAAATGAATACACTTGTGTTGCGTTAGAAAAAGTACACTCATACAAATGGTTCATATTCCGATCAAATTGAATTAGTATTCACCGATGTATTACAGTTTGACATAGACTTATAAAAATTGACAACCTTTTGCAACAACCCAAATATATATTGAACTGAGATTTGTATAATCTCTTCATTCCATAACGTATTTGCATTTCAGAAGTAATACAAATCTATCTCATTCAGAAAGTACATGAATCTGTCTGTTCTGTTCTGTTTTTCCGTTAATCACCTGCCTTCTCCACACGAACGACAACACTCAGAAACTTGTGCGAGTCAAGGACTAACGAGGTCTCACCTTTTATTGTGTGATTTCTAACTCGGTTGCAGAATCATTCCAGTTTCAACCAGATAAATTCTCTCGAGAAAAATATCTGGTCGAGGCGGGAATCGAACACGCGACTTTCCGATCGTGAGTCGGACGCACTACCACCGCGGCCCATTCCACAATGAATGTTCTCTAAAAATTGACCGAATAGCAACAGCATCAAATTTCCTTCTGAATTTGATATAAATGAACTTTTTTCATAATGAAAATCAAAAAAGATTTGCACCTTTGGGCAATTTGGTTTATTATTCAATCATAAGGTGTCTTCCTTGGAAACCAAATCAAACTAGTCAGAAAATTTGTAGTGAATAATTTAAGTTCGTAACTCTGGATTATTCACCGACATCAGAAGAATATCGAAGAAGTATACATATTGACAAAAAGCTCCCAATTTTTATTTCAGATCACAAAGTGACGTCTATAGGCTACAGAATAAACTGGATACTGTAATAGCTGATAAGGAGAGATTTGAACTTGAAGTAGAGAAGCAACAACTCCTGTCAAGTAAACTCCGAGAAGATCAACGTAAACTTCAGGATGAATTGACGAGGATACAGGAAATGTACGATAGAGTTGCCATGCAACTTGGAAGGTAACTATTGTCAAACAACCTCTATGAAAAAATATACATAATATGTAATTGAAATATTTTTATTCTGGAATCCCTACTGGGTTCCTAATTGTTTCGATTTTCATTTATCCATTTTTGATGTGTTGAGGTGAGATGAATTTTTCAAGAGAGAACTGGGAGTTGATGTCAAAAATTAAGGGTGAATATTTCTTTCATATCCAATCAGAAATAAATAGAAAAACTAGTTATATCAGAAAGTTATCCATTCTACTGAGCGAATTACTTGATAGTTTGATAATTTTTCCAGAACAGTAAGTTGTTTTCGAGATGTGTATCAGATATGCCACTCAACAGTCCTAAAATGGATTGACGAATCCATTTTAGCCCTCATCAGGATTTTTGACGTCCTGCTTTCTAGATCTTGATTCTCCTTTACTTTGTCTCTCTGGTATTCGTTTTATAATTATGTCCATAATTCATCCACTCCTTTCGTTGTTGTTTAATTTCAATGAATACATGTTGTCGAATATATCAAAGTAAAAATGAATATTGATCTACCTTTTTTCTCTTTCAACTATTACTATACTTTTACTCATATATTTCCTTTGTTTATCCAAACTGTTATTTCCGCTGCTAGTTCTCTTGATTCGAATCTTTTTAAACCTCAGTGTTTCGTTTCCTATTATAGTTTTTTTGAGACTTTGGTCTTTAACATGTAATGATAATAAAGCTTGCAAAGTTCTTTTTTATTATATTATCGAATGAATCTTTCAAAGTATAAATCTTTCAGATCCAAGGAACTCGAAGAGAAATCAAAAGAAGAAATTGAACGCTTAGGCATCGACATGGAGATGGTCCGAGACCGTTACGAAAAAGCTCAAATAGAAATTCGAAGAGTTCAAAGCGAAAAAGAAAAACTGCTCTCCGATAATGAAAGATTGCAATACGAAGTCGAGAGAACTCACGGCCAGCTCGCTAAAGTCCAAGCAAGCTACGAGAAGAGCCAAGAGGAAAGCGCTAGACTGCAAGTAGAGGTGGAAAAAGCTCGTGACAAGCACGATAAGCTTCAGAACGAGTTCAGAAAGATTGTTGCTGAGTATGATGCTTTGCGAGAGTCAACTCCCTCTTCTGGTAGGGAGAGGTATTCCAAATATGATAGGGAGGAAAGGTCTAAAGACGATAATGAGAGATTGCGGGCTGAGATCGATAGGTACGTGATGCTTTACCAAAAAGACATGAGTCAGAGGTATGAACCATACATTGAATTCTGAACTCTTGCTTTTAGACAAACGAGTTACTTTTCTGATGATACAGAAGAATCAGAACAAATAATTCAGCGAAAGATATGATAGATTATTTGAAATATTTCATTGAATGATTAGAAAACTATTGTGATATATCACAATAGTTTGATGATTATTTTGCATTACTGAACATGTATATCAACCCGCGAGAATGATTTTGTTTGGAAGTCATTGTCCAAAATGCCATAATAGTTTTGTTCTCCAGTGAAACTGTTATCTCAAGTCACCTAAAGTCTTTTATTTCATCCTTGAGGTATATTTTTCTTCAAACATGTACAATTTTTGTGTACTTCTCCTACGAAAGAAACTATCACCAATAGTCTCTCTCATTCTACCTCTTAGATCTCCGTTTTTCCGTACTTGGCCCATAATTTGCTGTTGACAACTCAAAGTTAGAAATTAAAATTGACCGTTCTTTGAGCTTGACGAATGCTATTTCCTTCTTTCCAATGATTTGTTGTTAGCATACTGAGTATCAGAATTCTGAATTACCATCGCTTCAGTTTTTAAGCATTTAGTCAAAAAATTTTTTCCTTTTTCATAATTTCTTTCCTAAATTTCACTGAATTTTTTGCCATCATTGTAATGTTCCATTTTCTTCCCATTTATTCATTAAGTCACTTTCTGTTTTTCGTTTCTTGTCCTGTTCAATATGTGTGTTTATCCAACCATATATTTTTGTGAATCAACATCAACAGATTCTGCCAAGTTCAGAAAGAAAACTGGAAATATTTTTTACAGCATGATTTGGGATGCCATATATAGTGTGCCATATATATATTTTTTCAAGTAACTTCTATACCTATAGTGTGATTCAGAAAATAAATGTATCCTTTCAAAATTCAGATTGGTAGTATAATTTATTTTCAGAAACACTCTGTGATCAAATGAAATTTGTTATTTTGGATGATGGAGATAACAGCAATAAAACTTTTTGGACTCACCACTTTAGGTACCGATTAGTCAGAAATCTTTTTCAAAAATATTTTCAATATTCGATCTTGGAATCGGTTTGACGATTTTTCAAAATTTTTTCCTCTCAAGTCTCTTGGTGAAAATTAATGTGACTCAAAATCAATCTTTTTTTTATTTTCATTATTTGTGACTTTCTTCGCAAATCCAAAAATTGAAAAATCTCTAGTGGGACCGATCAGATAAATTGGTATTTCAATTAATTTGTATAGAAAATTGGTGATTTCATTTCATTATAAGCTTTCATTTAATAATTGAATAGAACTGGCCGAGACTTGATGAAAATCTACAATAAAACTCATGAATACAGTTTATTGTACGATTTTCACTATTACTTATTAACTTGATAAGATTGTGTTTATGTTAATTCGAGTCAAATATGCCAATAAGGCAGATCGCCCGATATGGCAGACCATACAAGATAGCGAAATATTTTTTATGCACACTTGTGATATGAATGTCAAATAAAAGGGCTTGCTGAAAAGAATTGGGAAAATAACAGACTCTAAATCCAATATGGCGGTTCGCCATCTTGGCGTCATTTTTATCAATCAATCAATGAAAGCTTGAAATGCAATTTGAAATGGTACTTGTGAATCTAAAAGATTCAAACATGTGCGATATCCAGAATATATTTTCACTTCAATAATAAACTTTTTCAATTTTAGACTAAGAGAACGATTGGACAAAACCCTGGGAGATCTAGATCGTTCCAGAAAGGAACTAGCTCTAGTTGAAAGCACACGTGGCAAATACATCAGTTTTGAGCAGGAAAAAGAAAAGAACGCCGAAATCGAAAGACTCAGGAACGATCTGCAAAAAACGCTAGGCGATAATCAGCAGCTGGAGAGTAAAGTTCACGAAATAACAATCCAACTGGACTTGGCCAGACAGGAAGTGGCCAAAGTATCTGGCAGTCAAGAAAAGCAACGCCACGAACTTGAAAGAGCAGTTATTGAGTGCGAAAAACTTCGAGACAGATACGAAAAACTGAAGATCCATACAGAAAAACTGGAAAAAGACAATGAAAGACTAAGATCAGAATTCGGCCAAGTGGAACGAAGGCAAACCATGGCAGCTGATAAAGTGAGAAATGAGGAACGGGTGGAAATTGAACGTCTGAAAGAAAAACTGGAAAAGGCAATTCAAGCTCGTGATGCCACAGAGATGGAAGCTGGAAGACTTGCTCAGGAGTTAGAGAAATCGCAGCAGCACTTGGCTAATGCTCTGCAGACTAACGAGGCTACCAAAATTGAGTTCGAGAGGATGGCCACTGAGTTGGCGAGAATGCACGAGAGGATAGAAAGAGATCAGCTGGACTGGAAGACCATGGAACAGGAGAGAGATGTGTTGCGGGCTGAGCTGCAACAAATCAGGACCGGACTGGAAACTCAGCGTAGGAGTTTCGATCATAGGTCGCAGGAGACTGTTATTAAATTGCAGCAGGAATTGGCCCAGGTAGGCATTTCATTCGCATTTCAATTGTTGACTATGTAATTGTAATTTGGGGTACAAAATGGGGTACAAAATGATTGTCCGGGTTATATTTATGATCTAAATATATTGCATATTGATAAATATACAATACTGAGAAACAAATTGAAGAATTCAGCGGTACCTAAATTTACGATAGTCGTAATGATATTTCTCAAAAAAACTCTCTGTTCTCTCATATGAGACCATAAAGAAGTAAACCGTATCAGTTCATAGAAAATATTGAATGAAAAGTTGATTAGAATTTTCTCTTTTGTCCTAAATGTAAAAAATACTAACGATTTCATCTTCAGAACGGATTTCTTTATTTTAAAGAAATATTTGAACTCATTTTTCGATAAAGAATTTTTCTTGTATTTCAAATGACATAAAATATAAGAATTGAAAATGAAATTTCGGTATGGGGGTTCGGAAAAGATTCGCGTTTTTCTCAACTCAAATATTAAGATTTTATGCAAAAATTGAAGGAGTTGCATAAAAAATGCAGTTCGTAATAATTATAATGATGAAAAATACATAAATGCACTGATTGCATTGGGAAATCAAAAATGGTTGTATCGAATTTGCTTTTTTGATTATAGGAAATAATTCCACCTCTTCAAAATATTTGAAGATTTCTTCTAATTGAATAGTTTGCAAGCCAAATGAACCTGTTTAGTATACTAGAAGTTAAAGTCGAATCAAATAATGACATGTCCACTTGAGCTCATTTTCAATCAACTTACCAGAAATTATAATTTGGTCACTTTGGAGTATAATGTTAGATCACTACTATATTATTTCCAAAAAGAAGTCCTAGTTTTCAATAGGATAAGAACTAAGTTCAGAAAAATCTGTTTAAAATTTGTTTTTCCGTTAATCAGCTGTCGCCCCCATACGAACGACAACTCTCAGAAGTTGAGAAACTTGTTCGAGCTAAGGACTAATGACGTCTAACATTTTAACGTGTGACTCCTAATACGGTAAAACAATAAAAAACCAACGGATATATTATTGGTCTTATACCTGAAAATATAATATATTGCCACATCTCAGATTCAGTTGTGAACTCAGTATGTATCAACAAATGGGATTATTCAAACTGACATGATGTTGGTTTCAAGCAGCACTACACTTCAGCTCAAAATGCTGTTTCTTTCTCATATATTTTCCAAAAGGTCTAAGTTGACTGGTACCCACGAATGTGTACCCTAAAATGTCACATATAAAAACCAGACCAGCATTTATTTTGCATTGCGTTCAAATTAACTATATTATTCAGCATTGGAATTGAGGTGTTCATTATTGATATAAATCTATCCTACAACCCATAGAAACTCATTTTGGTTCACCTCAATTTAATGAAAGAAATTGTAATCTCCCACATGATCTATCATCCTGTAGCATTCATTTATAATCCTTTTCCAATCTGAGTTTTCTTCTTAATAAGTCGAAGTTTTTAATTTTTTTTATGGTTTCATTCATAATATTTTCAGGTTTCTCGAGAAAGAGAAAAAATGGCAGCGATGCTAGACAAGCAAGGTCGTCAAGGTGAATCAATAGAGAAACAGATAATCAAGTATGAAGCTGACATCAAGCAACTTACTATGGAAAGGGACCAACTGGTGATGCAGCTGGAGAAATCCCAAGACATGCTCATGAACTTCCAACAGGAACTCAACCATAGTGAAGCAGAACTGGAGAAACAAAAAGCGGAAGTTGCCAGGTGAGTTCATCATCATTTTTGATTCTCACAAGGTGTAATATTGGTTCGACTGGCTTATAAAGACGTCATGGTTCCGTAGCAAAAAATGCTCTCATGAAGACACTCGATCATAGATCGTGAAAATCTATTCTGTTCCAAAAATCTTGAATTCTCTTAGGAATATGACAAGCTTCTTTGATATCAGAAGGACTATGTGCTATTCAATAATAACAGAGTATATATTTGTCAATTTTTTTTTCATAATTTTTCAAGTAGTTGAATTAACAGTCACACAGATATTTGTTTTGTTGTTTAATACCAAAAGCTGTATAGTAAACAATACTCTTGTCTAATCTTTTTTCTGTACCGTTTTTTCAGTATCGATTCATTTCAGAGAGTTTCCATTTCCTTTCAATCTCGAACCATCCAGTGACCTTATTCTTCTTCACTAGTGAACCCAACTTAATTCATCATAACTCAATAATGAGTAACTTTGATACAAATTGCCACTTCACAAATCCACTATCGATATGATATTATAAGAAGGAAGTGAATTTTTCAATTAAACCAAACCCCACAGTAAAGCATTCGTGATTCACCACCAAACATGGTGATGGACCAACTGGACTTAACTGTCTTCAAAAAGAGTCTGAGTAAAAGGAAATGTTCGAAATATTTTCTCAAATGCCATGATTATTATTCCAAAAGAGAAAGACCAAATAAAAACACACTTTTGTCTATTTCCACGCAATTTCTTCATTGTGACTAGTTTTGGCTGTAATACCATTTTCAAAACTTTGTTTTGAAAATGTTTTTGAGTGAGTGAAAATGGGTTTTGAAAATGGTGTTATAGCCGAAACTAGTCACAATAAAGAAATAGCGTAGAAAATAGACAAAAGTGTGTTTTTGTAGTGTATCCTTAGTGAACATGAATTTCCACAAAATAAACAAGTCGTCAATCAAAGAAGTGAAAGACCAAATAGTTCTTTTGAACTATTCCAATTTCAAATTTCTTCATTTCATAGACACTTTACTTCAAATGTCAAATGGACTACCATAATATCATAGCTACGGTGTTAGTGAAGCGCCTCTAGAAATGAAAATGTTCAAAAAATTGTTTGATTATTGTCATAGAAATAAACAAAACATGATAATCGAACGAAAGAGTTCATAGAAAACTTGCACGGCCAATATGTGTATGAAAAATATTTTTAGCACATAGTTCTATTCACTACATTCGTTGAAGAACAATTTTTATTGATACATGACGTCACAAGACTACCCACTGTACATTCTCACATTGCGTTGGACTATAATGGATAGTTCGGCCTCATAAAAGACCCGATATAAACCCAATTATCTGCTTAGATTTGTCACAGAATCATATGCCTTTCTCTGAAGCTTTTTATTAATGATGTAATAATATTCTTCAGGATACGATTGAAAACGTCGTTCAGATTAGGCCGAGAAGAATCCGGTCTTTATTCAGAAGAGGGACGGCAATATCCGGTATTAATTGCAGTTGTTCTCATCATGATTCAGTTATATAGCCTCACCAAAATGAAAATACTCAATTTTTTCGCAGAACATTTATAAAAATGAGTGATCGATGATTTATGAAATCTTTCAATTCTAGACTGAAAGCGGAACAGAAGAAAATGACCCATGACATAGAACGAGGTACGAAGGACGTACTTGAGAACCGCGATAAAGAAATTGCCAAGCTCCAGCAACAGCTTCAGGCAGTACAGAAAGAACGAGAAACACACCGACAGAGAGCCGACAAGGCCGAAAAACTCCTCCACGAATCTGGGGCGAGAGGAGATTCCGAACTGGAACAGTGGAGGAAAGTCGTCCAGCAGGAAACGGACCGAGCTGACCTGGCTGAAAAAACTGCCCAAGACCTGCAGAAGCGAATACAGGTCATGGAGAAGCAGTTGCAGCAGCAATTGCAGCAGATGGCCCAGTACCAGAAGGAGAGGGGAATACAGCCGCCTCCGCAGGATGAGAAGGAGATGGCGAGGTTGAGAAGGGAGCTAGAGAAGTCCCAGGCTGAGGTGAAGAGTTTCTTCACAGAGAAAGAGAGGCTGCAGGCACAGCTAGAGATGTTGGTACAAGAACTTGAAAGAAATCAGGTGAGCTATTGCAAATCAAACATTCCTTCAACAGAAAGGTATTTTTCCAGAAGACTCGTGAACACCACATCATTTAGTATTATTGTCTTTTGAAGTGAGTTTGTGTGCAATAAGTGTATTGTTGATAGTGAAATATGTTACAATGCAAATCTTAATATATCACCTATAAAAGCCCATAAAAAAGTGATTAGAACTTCCACTTATAAAACTGTCGATATTATAATGTAGGGTGAGTCCTAACTCTGAGAAGATGAACATTCAATATATATTGTCTAACCTTTGCTAGAAATCAAACGTTGGAAGTTGAGGCTTTCTCAATCCTCAGATCACACAAATTTCATAGTTTGAGAGTTAATGTGGTCTTATAACCAGTGAAAACAGTAAACAAAATCCCTTGGATATCCAATGGATGTCCGTAATGAACCTTAGGGATTTTCAATGGACGTCCTTTGAGGGATAAGGCATATCCAATGGATATGCCTAATATGGATATCCATATGCCGTCAACTTGGACATCCAAAGAATATCAATTTTTGTGCCTCGATAGACTCATTGTACCATTGAAAGGCAAAGGTAAAAAAATTCAAGAACTTTCAAGAACATAAACTGGAAATTATATTGGCAACTTGGAGCTTTTAAGACATTCAGTTTGATCCATCAATAGTTATGTAGATTGGATGTGAATTGGACCTATGATGAAAGCTATTTGGGCATATCCAAAAAGTCATGATTGCAAAAATAACAGTTTTGCTATGCGATAAAATATTAAAATATTTACCAGTAGTCATTTTCATAAGTTCTGGTATATTTTCATCTCCTGCCGGACATGAGTATTATTAGTATTTTGATTCAGATCAATATGAAACACATTAGCATTTTGAAATATATTTATTTCTGAGCCATGAATTCAGTAGCAACTACAATTGTTAAGGGTGTAATACTTCATTAGCAGAAATATGTTATTCAATACGGCAAAAATATGTTAATGTACAAAAATTCACCAAAGCAAAAATAAATTGTAACTTCTGTATAAGCTCACTTTTCTTTGGTCTATATCTGTCTTTCAATTAAGACCACAAACACTTTTTTCTTGAATCACATCATAAATTAAATGTAGGTATCTCTTATATATCCACACTGATCCATGCTTATTCTTCCAGGAGTTAAACTATATGGAACTCTCTAATTTGAGAAATGCTTTAGAAAAAAGTGCAACTATCGAGGGGACGACTTTTCGTTTCATTTCTTTCTTGAACACTTGAATCTTGACAATAAACTTGTGGGCTTCCACTTCTCTATCTTCATCAAAAAAATGAAAAACTTTCGAAAGAAGAAAGAAATTAATCAGGTTCGATATAGATTATGCATAGAAAATACTTTTAGATACATACTGACAAAATAAGTATTTCATATGAAGTTTCATCTGAACATTGAATTACACGAATGACGAAGTACTCATGAGGTAGTAAGACGTGTGTTTCATTCCGAAACTTCGAAGTCCCTATAAGTCAGATTTCATATCGTCTCTCTTCCATATATTATACGAGTATTGTGTTTCAATTTCATGAATGATATCTTATGACTTTATAACGAATGTTTGGTGTACAAACTGAATAGAAAAAAGTGATTTCCATTCAATTCAATGAAATTAATGTACAAGAAATCAAAATTGATAGTACAAAAGACCTTGATGGAATATATTTGGCTCCATGCCATAAAATGTCACTGAATTTTCTGAAATCTGTTTATATCAAAAAGGTCCATATCAAATGATTCAAAAGATCCAATTAATCTCTATATGAAAATATTAAATATCTACTCTGCTTATGTTGAATTTTTTGGTCTCATTCTAGATGGAAATGTAGTATGAAGATAACATATTGGAACAATAAGAAAAAAACAGCTCCCATAATTCGAATTTAATTCAAAATAAAAAATGTTTCACCCCTAAAACACCTTAATTTTTTTGATTTTTCATTAGTGTGTTCCAAAAGTCAATATCGTATGGGGAATGGCAACACATTCCTTATTGAAACCAATTGAAAAACTTTCGAAAAAAATTAAATGGTATATATTCAAGTTGAACTAAGAGGAGCCTACAGTCAACTTGTATAAACCAAAAAAACTCATAGATTTGTCATTATTACATGAATTCAACTTATGTATCTTCATTAATTTGGCCAAAAATAAGCTGAAACATTCAAATTTGACTTTCAAAATCAATGGCGACCAACACAACCACTAGATAAGATATCAGGCAATCCGAAATTGCTGAAAATGAAAACAAATATTGGGCAAAATTCGATTTATCATATCAAGTTTTACAATGAGCTACCGAATGCTTTGAAAAAATTTATAAACGAAAATTCTGGATCAATTTCAAAAAATATTTTTTGTTTGTATAAATATATTATCTGATGAGTTCATTTATGTTCATGTTGATAATCATATTCAAACTTATATGTAGGTATATATGTATGTATACGCATTTTTAAGTTTCAGTTCTAATTTCCCTTTTTTTGTGGTCTACTTCTTCAATTATGTTATAGTTAGTTTTTAAATTATTGTTTTTTCCTGCTATAAACATTGTATGTTTCTTGGGAAAATGAATCGTTATTATTATTATTATTATTATATGAAAGTAGTTATTTCGAAAGTTTTTTTTGTACTTCAATGTTCACATGGAAGTAGTTTTTTTTAAAGGCTTTTTTTTCCTGTATGTATCTGAGAATAAATTCTATGCATGCTCTCTCTAAAGACTTCATTTTGAACTTAACTGTTTTATTCTTTCCTTCCTTAATTAATACCATCAATGAAACACCAGTAGGAATTTGATTATTGATATTTTGAGTGAGAAAAAGACTGTTAAAAAGTACAATAAACATTGCAAAAGCCAAGATTCTTACGTGTTTTTTCAGTCGTACATAATGCTAGTATTCATAACTTAATCGGCACCTTCCGGTGCCGATTGCCATACTGAATCTCGCCCATTTACTTTTTTTCAGTTCACATGTATGAATATAACTGAAAATTAATAAAAGACCTTTATTATTTTTATTATTATTTTGTGCATGTGGAGAAGTGTATGTATCATTACATACTGTGAGCCTCAATTGATATCACTCTGGACTGAAAGACACCTTTTTATTTGTTTCCTAATTTGTTTCTAATTTTTTTCAGTTTTAGAAGGGGTACACCATTCATATGTCAACATCGCAATTGCATGGACTGTCTTGGCATTGATAATAAAACATTATTCACACGACCCTGAGTTTTATTTTAATTGTCTTTCTATGATTGATCTATCCTTCCATATACCAGCAATTTGTACAACGTTTTCGTTTCTGACTTTTCTAACTTTCCTTGATTTGTTCCCTTCTTGAATACTCTGATATCATCTAAACGAATTATCTGCTGAAACAACTGGAAAATATTTCAGTTGGAACTACATGAAGCACAGAAAAGGGCTGCAGCCCCTGTGCCCGCTCAAAAACCCGGAGAAGATCTAACTGCGCAAAGAAGGCAAATCGAAGAAGAGAGGAAGATGGTAGAAGAAGTGAAAAAACAGTTGGAAGACCACAGAAGAGCCGTAGAGAATAAAAGTAGACAAGTTGAAGAAAAAGAACGAGCCCTAGCAGATTTAGACAAACAATTACAAAAACAGAAGCAACAACTGGACCAATTACAAAACTCATTACAAAGAGTGAGTATTGTATTGTATTGGTACTTCTGCTATGTGCAAAGATTTTACTAGACATTGATTCATTGTTGAAAGAATAAAAACACTCGAACATATCTCACACCATCGATTCTGATTGCCAACCCTATCTCACAATAAAATCAAAGTATTTAATAACTTTTCAAATGAAAGGTGAAGTTGGTGACAATTAATCCAGCTTGAAATAACCTGCCCGAAAAACATGAAGAACATCAATTTTCCACTAGATTCAAAAACATTGTACCATATTATTTCATATCTATTTTTGGAAATAATCAATATTATGAATAAGAAACACTTCTGGAATACATTTGGTTTAACTGGGTATTATATATTTTTTTCAAATATTATTGTTACATATTATTTGTTTTCCTCTTTCATTCCCTCTAAAGTACAATTCAAAAGGCACTGAATTCTCAGAAATATCACGGTATTAAAACAAAAACATTGTTGTCAAGATTGTGATTCTATAAATTTTCCACATCTGTTCCTCATGCTTTTTGGGGTTATTGATATTATTATTATTATTACTTGAATATGTGATCTGGAAATGATTTCAATATTTTTATAGGCTGGAGGAAACGCGGCTGCCATTACTGAATTGAATAAAAAGTTGGCGGACGCTGAAAAGAAGATGGAACAAGCACAGGAGGAAGCAAAACGGTCTGCAACAGAAATGGAGAGATTACTACAACTGGTTCAGATGAGTCAAGAAGAACAGAATGCTAAAGAAAAGCAGATCTCAGATTTGCAACAGTAAGTACTGATAAGAACATAATCTAGGTATCGGTTTGCTTCGAAAAGATAATTGTCTCCTAACCGGATATAATAATGTCAAGACAGCCAATTCCGCTATCTGCTTCGATAAGTTTGTTGAGTGTTAAAATGGACACCGATATGACTTGGCACAATCATGTCGCTGAAATTGCAGAGACTGCTTCTCAAAAGCTTGGAACACTGTTCCGTTCCAGAAAACTGTACACACCTCAACCAGATTAGACCTTCTTTGGAGTACTGTTCTCATGTATGGAGCTCTGCACCCAAACATACCAAGTTGTGGATTCCATTCAGAAAAGACCCATCCGCCTGATTGGAGACGTAGTCTAAGTTCAAAAACATGAAAAATAGAGATGAAGGTGCTAAAAATATGAGCGATAGCTCATTCGATTGGGAATCACCTCTAGAAAAATTTTTTCAAAGGATTTTGGTGCTGATAAGAAATTGCAATTGTTATTAACAAAAGATTAAAAAAATGGTATTTAGTTTTTCGTTCATAACTCAAAAAATATTATTAATTTAGCAATTTTGGGAAAAGCTCGTTAAAGAGGAGGAAATTTCCGATAAAAAAAGTCCCAACATCTGAAAGTATATCTCCATTATTTATAATTTCAATTTGACATTGAAAATAGGGTTCCGCGCGGCTGCTACGACATGCGCCCTAAAGGCAGTTTATCAAAAGAAATAAGTTTTCATAACATAAAATGTCATTTTGAAAGTTTGAAAAAATTCAGTATCTTCTTAACATTTGAATGAATCAAGCCTCGTAGAAAAAAAAAATTTGTCACCCTTTTTCAAAAAAGTTATTCAATTGTTAACTAACAAACTTTTTCCCAAATACGTTGCCATAAATAATGGGATAGAAGTTATAAATAATTGGTCGTTAAATTTTAAACTTTGTGGAGCCCTTTTGATATA
>WOGN01000613.1:0-23295 GCA_015342105.1 Leptinotarsa texana
AGTTGCGCCGCTAGCCTTTTTATATGCAATTATTACTGCCATTTCGAGGTGATCGGAATACACTAGCTAGAACCAGAACTTTCTCGAACAAACGCGGTAATTCCAAAAATTTAATTACGCCTAATGTCACCTAGCGGGTAGCTGAAAAAGATAGTACATAGTACCACTACTCGCCACTAGATGTCGGTAAGTGTCACAATACACTATAATAATTGAAATGCAAAAAAAAGCGTAAGTTTGCTTAGGTTACGTACTTTGCGACTATCCTAGTCTAGAAATTGGCCCTTGGAACAAACTGAAAAAATCATCATGGCCCGAAGGCTTAAAAGTTTGGAGACCCTTGCCTTAGAATGTTCTTCAGTGATACGGCCTTCCACAAATTCTACAATGGCTGCAGCTGCTGAAGTGAGTTATTTTAATGAAATAATTCATAACATTAAATATATAACTGAAGAAACTGGCCACTTTGTGAATGAATTTTAAGAACTCCAATCTGGACCCAAACATGCTGTAGTATATAAATTAATGTAAGAACAACTTGAAGTATTCAAATCACTTGAGAAAGCTACTGTGCTAGCGAAACATGTGATATTTTTCAAATGAAGTTTGTACAGATCAAATCGTGAGGTGTAGTTTTTGAAATTACTATGAATCTTCATCAAGTAACGGCCGGATCAATCAGAAAATTATCACTTAACGTCCAAACTGTGGGTTTGTTGCTAGTTTATGTAGACACCACCTGTGGATTTATAAGTGATAATTTATAGAACAAACAGGCTGAATGTAACTTTCGCAGATCTATTGACCATGTGGGATTGCTTGTCATCTCATTATTCTAAATATGGACCACACACAGCGGTTTATTGTGTAGTTTTTAAAGAAAATATTGATATTTGCAATGAATTATCATTGTAATTTGAGTAATTATATCAAAATTATCTTGAAGGGTTAAAATATCAAAGAGAAGAGACAAGAATGTTTGAACACAGAATAAGCAATTTATTTCTTTTTTTGGGAATATAGCCAGTGATGTAAAAAAAGAAGAAGGTCCAAGACCCTAGAGAAAGTATTACCTATGTTCAATACTTTTAATAGGCGTTTCATGGACACAGCCAACAGAATATTGTGTACATGTTTAAACTTGACAGCTTCCCATATGAAGCTTCCAAGTCAGTTGAATAATGTCTTCAAATGAAAGTCACTACGAAAATTTCAATTCTTCATAAATTGTTACATTCATACATTTTTTTAAATCAATTTGCTCACCCCGACCCTGTTGATGAGACATATCTTGACAGGAATAATAATACATAATATTTATTTAACAGAGACAAAAATTTTGAAACATCTGAAATTATTTATCATGAAATTAATGAACAAATTAATGAGTTAAAACTTTTGAATCGCTCTTTCTTTTGTAAAATAGCATCCGTCAGTTAATCTAATTATCAATCAAAATGGCGGATGAAGAGGTAGTGGAGAATGGTCAACATTGTGAAGAAGATTTGGAAAAGAAATGGCCTCAAATTCTTGCAATTGTACTAGGTAAGTCAAGTATTTACTACTTATCTTGGTTCATGCATATAAACTGTATAAGGCTAAAGGTCGAATCTTTTTAATCCAATAGATAAGATACTTGATAGCTACAGTCTTGTGTAAAATTTCAAATAAATGAGGATGACCCTGAGAATAGTCTAGGAATACGTTATGAACTGAAATAATTGGCAGACAGGAATTTATACTGGGTGTCACAACACCTCTGCTCTGTAATATAAGGTGATATTGTTGGAGAGGTGAACATTTGCTTAACCAACTTGATTAGTGTTCTTCAGTGAGTGGTGCACCTTAAATAAAAACTTTATTTGATTACCCAATTTCACTTAAAATATTTCAATTTTTTGGTCACTATCGCTTCCTAATGCCAACATGACTTGTACTGATTTGAATCTGGCTGAACACTGAAGCGGTCAGTAATATACACAAAAATCGAAGATACGCGAACCGTTCTTCCTTGTCAGAATAATTCATCGTGTCTGCAGCACACAAATACTCTTCTAGGTTCGCCGTGATATTAGTACACATATTATTTCTATAATGATGGGACTCGTTGTAAACTATCACTGACACCAATGGTACGTCTATGCGTGAGTTCTTAATGATGAATAAGTTACATGCTTATTCAAATTTGATACATTATTTCACACAACGGAAAACTATACTTCAGTTATATATTACAATCATTGAACATAATCACTTGTTCAATTAACGCTTTTCTTGCTCTCGAACTTCTCTACATTTTGAACTAATCCTCGAGTTTATCTGACTGTTCTGCAGCTTGATGCTGTCATACACATTTAAATGATTCGAACGCATAATGGCGATAGCTTCAACACGATTCTAATCAGTTCAAGAGTTCCGAAATGATGATGAAATCACAATTCGCTGTCGAATCGTCGCGTTCAATGGCGGCGCATCCACAGTTCAACACTGCCACCTTCTGCAAGTGCTCCGTCTCGGGTATTTCGTATGTGTGAAAACATTTGTAAGGATCATTCCGCTTTCTAAGTGAACTACCAGTAGTTTACTTTTGCTCTGTAGGTTTCTTGTTCAACCGCTTCTTAACCAGTCGCTGGTATTCCGTAGACGTCTTGTGAATTCATTTACTTTACCCAGTAGCTATTATTTTCATCAGAAATGGGTGCTGCTGTCCCTTTTTATAGTCTCGTCATTATAACGTTCAAGGAGTATTTGAAGCAATATTCTGATTTTCGAATTTCGAACAACTCACAGCATCATATGAATAAAATCCAAAATGCTTCGTTGTCGATCCTCAGCATGAATGCTCAAAATATAGTCATTCTGTTCTACGATATCGAAAACGACGATGTACTTTTCCATAATTTCGGCTACTAAAATGTAAATGTTAGATAGCTGTTGAACCCTTACACATGTACAAGCTTTTCCAGTATTGAATTCTATGTATCTCGTAGCTTGGCTCTCCGGAGCCAGTAGCCTGCGACGTTTTCCTGGTGAGGTGGATTTTTTTTTCCTTCTAAGAACTTGGTCAATTCCTCCGCTATGGTAGCTCAACCTCCGATGTTATTTAACTTCCCGTGTATTTCCGTCCCTGTGTGTCCTGGTTTTCCACAATTATAAAAACAATTTTTCCAAAAAGTCCTATTTTCTGATTAGCTTAATTTTCTTCTCTCCTAAAGTTTACTAACATGTTTCACGATAACTCTCCAGTGAATCTCCACAAACCGGTGATTATTACTGAGAAACAGTTGAAGCGAAAATAATTGAAGATGACTCACAACTAATGAAACTGTATAATTGTATGGTAGATATGAAAATACTTCACAATAACATAATGAGTATGAATAAGAATCTGGACCAAATGAAAATAAACATATTTTTGACTTAATAATTCTATACGAGACTTGGTAAATTAGAGATATGAACCCATATAAAAGAAAGTGTATAATCATGGTAATGTGAACCAAAATGATGGAGTTATTATATTCATAAAAAAACATATTTCACTCATGATATACTACATTTATCGAATGGAATCAAAATTATACCTCTGAATGTTAAACTATACAATAAAAATGTACATTTAATATCTATTTACAGATCAGTATCTACATCAACTAATGATTTCTTTGAAAATTGATGAGAATTTCTAGAATTTTGTAAAGATAACAATACTCGTATTAGTAATCATATTCTAATATGAGATATCATTAACATGATGGAAAATAATGGCATCACAAATAACTATTTGAATACACTTAATGCTCATGGATTCATATCTTATATAAATTCGGTAAAAAGGATCAACTCTGGTTCTTGTACAGATCATTGTTTTGTGAAAGATACCTCAAATAACTACAAATAAAATTCATTCATCCTTGAAATCGATATAATTGGGTACTTCTATATTAATAACAAAAAACTGAAAGAAAATATAAGTGAAGAGAATTGGCTGGATTTATACTCGACAGGTGATATTTAATTTGGCACTCGAATATTGATTTAGAAAACCAAGAAAATCGCGGAAAAAAGTACAAACAATTAAATATAGTAAGAAAACATGAAACGGAATCCGTTGAATACTGATGGTATTGGAGGTCCATTGAAGGAACTGTGGAAATTACAAATAAAGGAAGTAACGACAATGCAATTAAAGAAATTCAAGCTACCAGTAAATTATAATTTTGAAACATAACGATTTTCATTAAGTGAATTCAAAGAATCTTCTTTATATCAGTGAGAAGTCAACCTCTTTATATGTAGTGACTTGTTTTATTGTATTGACATGTTTCAATTGTTTAAATGTAACATTCTTTTTGACACGGCAAATTCACCAAAATCGAAATATTGGAATAAGGGTCCACTTCCGTTCTGCTGATTACCCAAATATTTGTATAAAATGCTCATTTTAAATGGGATGCACAAATTGACTATTTCATGAAAAAATACGTAGTGTTACATATAGACTGAACTATATGACACTCTACCTAGATATAGCTCAAATGTGCTTACTATATCTTGTTTGAAACTCACCTCTCCTATGAGACTGTTGCCTGGGGAGGAGGATAAAAATCCTTTAGCAAATACAAAAATTACCTCTGAAAATAATCACAAATAAAAAATAACTTACCCCACAGAAGCATTATAGTAGGAAACATTGACTCTACGTAAAGCAGCTTTACTTCGTCAAAACTGTTATAAGGCAACACTATGAGCATGAACTTGAATAAATTGAACATCATTATGCAACTATCCACAACATTAATTCAACCTATGTGACAAAATCACAGGAGTGTATAATACTGTAATAAATCAGAAGCCGGCCCTGACAGTGCTGCACGTGCCGGGCTCGTGGCAATGGCAAAGAATGCGGTTAAACCAGTCGCGAACATTCCTTATACGCCGAAGAAGGGAAACGAGAGTTCGAGAAGGGTTCGACAATGTTCGTTACCGCAACATAAACCGGCCGCCAGCTTCGGTTCGAGTTAGTAGGCATGGAGAAAGCGAGCTGTTAACATATTGTGCAGATAAACGTGTGTAAATGAATTAGTTACGTAAATATCGCAAAAATAAATTAGTTTAAGACAGTCAGTGCTTTAATCCGTTACAATACATAATACAGGAGAGTATAATACAAAAGTATTATACTTACGTAGCTCCTCACCTGAAAAATAAGCTTAAAGCTTGGATCTCAGGTTTGCCCAGAGCACAGATACACCAATATATTGATGTGGAAATTACATATTACCACAATGTACTCGTATAAATGATTGTGGAAGATGGATGTGGTTGGAATTGTGTAATATGTAGCTCATATTCTCCATTGTTCATTTGTTTTATTTTTAAAAATAGGGTGTTTGTTTGATTGATGTGTGAGTGATGTACGATGCAATGTACCTACTGTGATTGTTTTATTATATAATTTAAATGTTCTCTACTTTTAATTCCTGTATGTGATATCTATATACATTTTTCCCATACTTTTTTTGTTTATATTTCACGCATTCATTATAATCTATGGTATATTTTTATGATATAACCGACGAACAAGTTAACTTTCTATGGGAACTCTTTACTTATCGTTAACAAAGATTATTTCATATTTCAAATTGAATGGCAAATAAATATTATTATAATAAAAAAACTGTTCGATTTGAGTAGTCTCATTGGAAGATTTTTGCAGCTTTGAACTCCAGTGCAGCTATTATTACAGCGTTTTAGGTCAACCCCAAGACATATTACATATCAGTGTGTGTACTACAATTTGCTCTACAAACTTTTTTATAGCTTGGGAATTAGCCAGATTGATTAATTTTCAAACGGTATCCTGGTGGGTTGACGTGGGTGGTTTGCTCGACTCACTTAATCGACCGCTGTGTGATCCGGTGGTTCGTACTGCAAGGCCGGACTATCGATTTTCACTTCCTATCATCCAACCCGTGTTTGGAATCACACGTTGAAAGTATCAACAGGAAGGGGGTCAAACTTCAATTACTGATTTTGACTCAAATGAACAAACAGAGTAAGCTAAATGAAACCGTTTGAAATACAAGGGCTCAACCAACGTCTAAGTTCGAATATGGCGATGATATCATCTGCCATGATGTGACAGCGGATGAATGTATTGAAAATTTGCCAGTTTGTCTTCACCAACATTCTGAATTCACTATTCAGTTGAAATCGAATTATTAGGGCAAATGCTCCGACTATCCTATGCAAAAGAAATCAAGCATTTGTTGGATTTTGTCCCTTAATACACCCGTTTATTTTTCAAACTTCACAACTTTATTCTGTCCCTTTCAAAAACTCCTACAAACAGGTGTAGTTCTCAGATTGTGAAGTAGTCTTTTTAAAAATCGAAGCCAAATTCAACTCATTGCACCTAGAACTTCATTGTTTGAGAACTCTTTCGTTTGGAGAACTGCATTAATGTGGGATAAACTTCCTGAGAACGTTTTTTTAAATGGATTCAATCTCCAGCGATTCAATTTTATCCTCCAAAGAAAATTGAAGTTTTTCAGAAATGTATTGCCCTTGGACGTCCTATTATAAATGGTCCAAATCTACCTTTCAATCCAGTTAAGCCATTACATATGATCCTTCTTCAATTTCTGAATATCATGAGCCCCTATTAATTACCTACTCCTTCGACATGCTCTGTTCAGGGTCCAGGTCAAAATATTTATCAATAATAAAGATGTTTGGTATAATGGAGATGCTGAAAGAAGCTTGGTGAACTCCATTATTTTGTTATCCTCCAATCCTCTACTCAGTAAGAACTTGAAAAGTATCAATTAAGATCAACCAAATGCAAATGCACAAACCGACAAAGTACCTGTGATAACGCCATTTTTCAATGAAATGACAAAACTGAGACCATGGAGAATGAAACAATTGCCAGCTAGATTCCAGGATTATAAAATAGATGTTCGACATTAGTGAAGAAGATTGTGATTATTCTACTATTTTCCGTTGACTAGCTGTCGCAGTCCTACGAACGACAACCCTCAGAAGTCGAAACTTGTGCGAGCTAAGGATTAACAAGGTCTTACCTTTTAACGTGTGATTCCTAAAGCTCTGTATATTTTTTTAGATTTACCCTATGTACCTTGTTCTACCCTGTAGCTGGTGTTTGACACATGAATAATCTCAATTATTGAAATTACAGATAACTTGTTACCTTTATTTTGAATTCACTGTTGGATTAGTCTATCTGAGGATGCTACACTGTAGTGAAACGTGTATTGGAGATAAAGTCTATATTGTGAACATTTATAATTATTATCATGAATAGTATTATCTATATGAAAAATGCCATGTTTCAAACAAAATACAGGATATAACCACTTTCAGGAAAATATTTGTTTGCAGACCTTCTGCTACACTCATGTTATAACGTTTTGGTGCATTCAATATCTGTAAAGTGTAAAAAAATTACTTTTGATGTTAATGGAAGTTAAACCAAATGAAGCAGAACAATTCAGAAACTTTCTTCTGTTTGAGAGATTTTTTCCAATTAGACTAAAATATACAGGACTCTATCTAGTTGGTTATGTTCAATATGTGATCCTAGGCATAAATAATGTATTTATCCTTCATGTTATGATTTATTTCAGCATGTCTTGCACCGTTGACCAATGGGCTTCAACTAGCTTGGACTTCACCATTTATTCCAAAAATAACCAAAGACAAGGAACATTATGATATATCAGAAGAAGAAGCATCATACCTCACAATTATTCAGCCCATTGCAATGATTCTGACTTCCCCTTTTTCTTCTAAATTATGTGACATTATTGGAAGGAAGAGAACGCTGATGCTGATAACATTGCCACACACAATGAGTTGGATTTTGGCAGCAGTTGCTACAGACATCTATACTTTTTATGGTTCTAAGATTTGCTCGGGAATGGCAAGTGGAATAGCTTTTGCTGCTTTACCCATGTATATAGGGGAAGTGTCTTGTCCTGAAGTGCGAGGGACTTGGGGAAATCTGTTTTCTTCAGCCATATATCTAGGAGAATTTGTAATGGCTATACTCGGCAGTTATTTCAATGTTAAAGAAACATCTTACATATGTATTTCAATCCCCATTTTATTTACAATACTTTTTTCTTTCATGCCCGAATCGCCTTACTTTTATATAATGAAAGAAAAACCTGAGTATGCTAAAACTTCTTTACGATTTTTCAAACGGAAGGTAAACATAGATCATGATTTTATGCTGCTGCAGAATGATGTAACAAGACAAATGTCAGAATCTGCAGAATGGATAGATTTCATTAAAATTGAAAGTAATAGAAAAGCACTTTTAGCAGCAATATTCTTGAGAACTTCCCAAGTATTTGGAGGATTGACTCTGTTTATTGTTTACATTCAATTCATTTTCGAGAAATCTGGTGGCAATGTAAGTCCGGAATTATCATCAATGATATATACAGGTCTGAGTTTTGTCTTGAATATTTTTGTTGTTATATTTGTCGTGGATAGACTGGAGAGAAAAAGTGCTTATATATGTTCAATTGGTCCTTGCTCTGTAATCCTCCTTTTGGTTTCAGCATATTTCTATGTTGACAGATACTATCCTGACACAGTTGGTACTTCCTTTAAATGGGTACCAATTACAGGAATGTTATCTTACATGATATTTGCATCTTTTGGGGTGGCAGTCATTCCTACATTAATGCTTGGTGAACTGTTCTCTACTAGTGTCAAATCTAAAGCAATGACGATAATGTCAATAATTTTTGGGATACTTTCATGCGTTACTTACTATATTTTTCATTTCTTATATTTTTCCATAGGACTCTATGCGCCGTTTTTATTCCTTGGGTGCTGCAATGCCATTTCAACAGTGCTCTCACATTTTTTAATACCAGAAACGAAAGGTAAAACTCTTGAGGAAATTCAACAAGCTCTCAAAAATAAAAGTTTCAATGTTGTAAACCGAGTTGCTTGATTGAATAGGTTACGGCTATCGTTCAGAGGAACATCATTGTATTAAAGAGTTTTACACTTGCACTTAGGCTATATATTTTAACACCTCGACACGTGTTTCGATCACCAAGTGATCATCTTCAAGAGGAAAATTTAACTAAATATAAATACAATGTTATCCTTATTTAAACCATAGTTACCTCTACTAGGTACCTGCATCTCAATTGTCTTATAATTAAAATATTTCAACAAGCTATATAGTATACTATTAGATATTGGTCCACCATCATTATTCATGATATTGTTATGTTTACTCATTTCTACACTCTCGTATACATCTAAATGCCTGTTGTTAACTTGTCTAGCTAATCTTGATGAACTAAAGTCTATGGAATGGTTTTGTTGCAAAATATTATGGGCGACTATTGATTTTTCTGGTCTTCCATATTTTAGGTGTGCTAAGTGTTCCTTATGTCTTATTTTAATAGATCTTCTAGTCTGTTCATAATATTTTGAATCACAGTCCTTGCGTTCAATTTCATAAACACTTTTCCAAACTCCAAAACAGATGTTACATTTTTATTTGTTAGCAAATGATAACCTGTAAATTGAGTCAAATAAATCATCTTTTCAAAAACTACACCTCAGGATTTGATATCCACAAACTTTATTTGAAAAACATAATTACATGTTCTTATATTAATATTTATACACTACAAGTAACCATTTTTGAGGAAACGAGATATTCAAATTGTATATAGAACAAGTAATGTTGGGAAAGTTAGTTAAAAATAATAAAGACAAAACAACCAAATTCAAGAAACCAGGAGTATATAAATTAAAGTGTGGAACGTGCCCTAAAGTATATATTGGTCAAGAAAACAAATTCAACATATTCAAATAATCTTCCAGAATCTAGAAGAAAATCATATCTTCAACGAAGAGTTCGAAATTTTGCACATAGAAGATAAAGGTTTGAAACTGAATCATTTTGAAGCAATGGAAATTATTAAACTTAAAAATTCAAACATTCTAATGAATGACCAACTACATTTGAATAGATTACCATTACTGAACTTGTTTTCTTAAAATCTTAGAAAGAATTATTTGATGTAGTTGAGAGGTAATATGCTTTAGGTAATCATAATTCAACAGGTACCTTAGTTAGAGAGAGATTAAGGTAATTTTTGGAGGTAGTCTCAATTATGGTTACCTATAGTATATAAATATTAATGTAAGAACTATTAGAAGTATTCATACACTTGAGAAAGCTACTGTGCTAGCGAAACATGTTGTGATTATAGTTTTCAAATAAAGTTTGTGGAAATCAAATTGTCAGGTGTACTTTTTGAAATTACTATGGATCTTCATCAAGTAACGGCCGAATCATTCAGAAAAAAAAATCATTATCTATTTGTTTTCTTTCCTTTAACTTACAACCGTATCCGAAATTGCATATCCGTAACATACTGGGTTAAAAATCGTCAAGGCATATTATTGTCAAACATTGACATCACCAGATGTCAGGTTCGAAAGTTTTAATATGCATTATATATATTTATGCACAAATATCAAAGCGAGGACATGGTCTCAAACACAAATAGTGAGGAGAGGCAGAAATAATAAAGATGAAAACTGAAATTGTTCACAGTAACTTCAACATATGAACAGCAATTTGAAAGAGATAAATATACTTTCGAATAGTAGTTGAGTATATTGCCTCCCAACCCCCAAGTGATGCGTTTATACCAAACTTTATACTAAACTGTTGCTACTCTAGAGAACCCTATATATTTGTCACCATTGAAATATGTCACTAAAATTATAATGTAGGTATGTTGATTTAATGAGGCCTTCCGTAAGTTAAAGATCCCGCCATTTCAATATATTCCTCTATATTATAGAAACAGTGTTGGAGGAGAAAGCTTTTGATAATAAAATTGAATTTAGTGAGGTTGAGTGACTTCACAGATGAATGAAGATGATTATAAAGATTTAAGTTCAGTGAACGTCTTTGACTGATAATAATTTAGGTCGAGACAGGTTCAATAAACTAGCGGACCTCGTTTCATATGCATGATTTTCACCATGTCTTTCAAATTTGTCAACATTTTCATGGATCTCCAGTAACACTTTATAGACATACAGTGTTGGAAGTGGCATAATGCCGGGTTGAATAAAAAGAGGACGATAATGATATTTGTAACCTGCTTTAGCTAGAATTCGTATGGCCTTTTTCTGGCACCTAAGCACACTTATCAAGTTACTTGAAAGACTCCAAATGAGAATACCAAAGGAAATAACTGAGTGAAAGAATCCGAAGTAGGCTTTTTCCAGCGTCATCAAGGTGACCACATTATTCAGTCGCCTCAAAAGCTGTTTGCTGAACATAGCTTTGATATGATCAGACCAGCTCAATCTATGATCAGGAGTGAATCCTAAAAACTTAACATTTTTAGATTTGGGAATATTGCGATTGGAAGATACGATTATATTTTGAGTTTTATCTTTATTAAGTTATCTTTATCTTTATTAAGTTTGTTAGCAAACCAATTGAAAGCTAATGTTTTGCTATCTTTCATCATTAGTTGTAAGCCAGTTAAGTCTTTACTTCAGCACATTAAAGTTGTATTATCTGCAAACAAGATACATCCTACTGGTTTCATGAGACTGCATAGGTCATTGATGTAGATCAAGAACAAAAGTGGACCTAAAACGGATTCCTGAGGAACACCATGCCTCATTTCTTTGAGGTCTTACTTTACGTTGTTCACTTCAACAACTTATTATTATTATTAAGTGAGGAATAAGCACATTCAAAATGTCCTATTTTACATGACTCTGGCGTATGAATCAGGCTGACTTTGACGGGTAGCATGGGTTATGTTGGCTTTTAGGACCGCTGTGGTTTGTGGCTTATTCACATACACCTTCGACTTGAAAACTCTACAAAAAAGTCTAACGTGGTCAAATCGTATGATCCAGGTGGCCGTTCACATCATCTCCACGTAAGATGACCATGCCCTCGAATCGCTCGGGCAGAATATCCAATGTGGCATGAGCTTTGTGGCACGTAGTGCCGTTCTGTTGAAAACACATGTCGTTGGTGTCCAGATCATCCAATACAGACCAAAAGAAGTTGGTAATCATCGACCAATAGAACTCTCCGTTGATAGTGATGGCCTGGCCAACGTTTTTAAAGAAATTGGACCCACAACGCCTCCAGTCCAAAATCAACACCGAACAGTGACTTTCTCGGGATGCATTGGACGCTCTTGGATCAGATGTGGATTGGTATCGTCCCAAAGTCGACAATTTTTTTTGTTCACGCACCCATTCATCCAGAAATGAGCCTCCTCGCTAAAGAGGATTTTGCGATGAAAATTAGAGTCAGTTGCCAACTGCTCCAGAGTGAACACACTTTGTTGTTTGTGATCGTTTACCTTCAGTTCCTAGGTCAGTTGAACTTTGTACGGGTGCAGGTCCAAGTCAAGTTGCAAAATTCGCTAACTTTTAGTCTGCAAAGGGCCGAGTTTTTGTGAGCGACGCGAAATCGCCTGCCTCGGATTCTCCTGAACATTCTAAACACTGTTCTTGTTTATGGAGATGGAATTTGACGGTGGTTTTTGAGATATCATTCTCATTGGCAACCGTTGTGTGCACTGAGGTAAATTCAAGTCCAAACTTTTACATCTTACAAATAAACTTGATGTGATTTCAAAAACTATACCTCACGATTTGATCTCCACAAACTTTATATGAAAAATATATTTCATAACACGTTTGACTAGCACAGTAGCTTTCTCAAATCACTTGAGAAAGCTACCGTGCTAGTCAAACGTGTTATGAAATATATTTTTCATATAAAGTTTGTGGAGATCAAATCGTGAGGTATAGTTTTTGAAATTACTATGGATCTTCATCAAGTAACGGCCGAATCAATCAGAAAACTTGATGTGCTTGTAGATTTTTGCAAAATGTTCTTTTTCCAGCAGTTACTTACACATTGTCGTACGTATTTTCTAAAAAAGTTTCATTTCCCACTCTAATTCCTGCGGACTGAGAACAAACCAACAATAACATTCTAAAGTAAAGAAACTGCTGTCTCTCCTTCCGAGTGAATCCATTACCGCCCCCATTCCGAACCCCCCGTAGTATTCGAAGAACCTCCTTCAACCGATAATTAACATTTCCTACTGTTCGTCTTCACTATTTATAGAATGCCTGCATGTAATATCTACAAGGGTCGTACATCACAAAGAGCGCCCTTGGGCGCTTCCCTTCCCACAGTGACCTTCAGTGAATGCTGCACGAACAGTCAGACTTGCCAAATAATATAGAGTTTGTAGCATTAATTCATTAAATTGTTGCAGAAATACCTTAAATTGATGTGCGTCGCAATTCACGCCAGCTTGATGGATTGAGTGCTGCAAATTTAGATGTGAACATAGAAAGACGGGAGTTTACTCGTAGCTGGAGTAATAAGGTTGTTGCAAAAAATTTGTTCGTTTTTTTGAGTCTACTTTGAACTATTATATCTCGATGGATACTAATTCAATTCAATAGAAATAAGCGCCATTTGAATCAATTCCGTCAGCATGAAAATTGTGTGCTCGGGATCCGATGGAGCAGGATCGGACCTCTTTTGTTGGCCAGTGATGGCTGCTGCTGACGCAATTTTTGGTAAATTTCATCGATTTTCACACAATAGGACTCTGCTGTGGTGGTTTGGCCCGGTTACGGCCGGCTGAATATCACCTTGTTCGTTTTTTGGTGGGTTTTCGCCTTGGGAAGTGCCTAAGTGGCTCATCGGTGTCCAACCACTGTACTGAATGTCTCCTGTTGTCGTAGAGGATTCGCTTCTCATCACACGTGATGATCCGAACCAAAAAAGTATAGTTTTGTTTCGGGAAAAGCTAAGAAGAACGTTCCAATTTTTTTCGATCGTTCAAAGCTTTTTGACTTTTCCAATACGTTTCAAACCATCCAAAACCGCATGGAAGCAGACGCACAGTTCTTCCACCATCCCAGGCACCATTTGTGATGGTTCAGTTCTCTCCAGGGTCCTCAAATTCTCGTCCTGGATAACTGTAGGTCGACCACTTTGGTGCTCATATTCCGGAACGAAATTTCGCAAACCAACGTCGAACGTTTATCAACACCATTGTTTGGTAAAGCTTGAAACTAGCGTGATTGGCGGCAAAACTTAGGTGTTGAATTATATAATAGTACGGCCACAGTATTGTTCTACTGTGTTACGGCAGTTGAGAGAGCAACTCATCTGATTATTCTGGCAGATCCCGCACTCCCAGCAAACTCCAACAGCCGTTGAAACAGCGAAAACAGTATTTGCGTATTTGTGCTAGTGAGCGCGAACATTTGAATAAATATATCGAAAAAGAAAAAAGAACTTTTGATTACTCCCGGTTCAAGATTTAGCCAAAGCCTCGATAGATAATAACATTATCCTGAGGTAGGTTAAAAGACACGACAGGAGTAAAGGTAATCGCATTGCCGAATCGTCAGCCAAAGAAGGGGCTGGACTAAGACTTTTAGGACCCAGTGGCACCTTCGGCCTGTTAACTTCAATAATTGCGGAACTAGCCAAACGTCACACCCATGTTAGGAATCACACGTTAAAAGGTAAGAACTCGTTAGTCCTAAGCTCGCACACGCTTCTCAACTTCTGAGAGTTGTCGTTCGTATGGGGGGGACAGCTGATTAACGGAAAAACATATTTTAAACAGACAGATGCTCAATCCCTAAAGAGATGAGATGGAATCAAAGAATGTAATCTTGCAAGAATCATCCTGGGTGACCCTGGGTGACCCTGGGAAGTCGGCGCCGAAGAAATATCTGGCGATAACCAGGAAAAATCTACGCTCAACAGTAGGATTTCTGACTGGCCACTGTCAACTATGGAAACACCTCCATAATATGCAGGATGTGTGAACAGGAAGATGAGGCTGTCAGGCATGTCCTATGCGAGTTATCGACAAGACACCTGGCCTACACCTGCCGATATAATGGAGATGTCTCCCAGAGACCTGTCCTGGAAAGGACAGGATGGACGATGACCTAGGAGGACAACTTCTCGGGAGGATGTACAATGGGTTACATGTGGCCTAAATGTGGCGATATTTCCGAAAATAAAGTTTGTCAAGATCAAATCGTTAGGTGCAGTTTGTGAAATTACTATGGGTCTACATCACGTAACGGCCGTCTCAATCAGAAAATTTTCTCAAATTACTTTGTTTGATTTTTATTTTTACTTTTATATTATTCCAAGCGATTGGAAAGTTTATACAATGAAAACTCCTTACCTTTGGTATTTTAGCATATCGGCCAGTTCTTGTATCTCGAATGATTGCAATATCCAGAAGATCCATTTCATGGTTCTGGTCGACCCAGTAAAGGTAAAATCCATGCGGATCTACCCTCAGTGTTACTGGAGTACCCACACCAGAATCCTGAAAAAAAAACAGATGGAGTTTGTTGAGAAGGTACTGAAAGTGTTTCTATGACTATTAAGAAAAGCATTATTTACGTGACCATTTCTTGTTGAGTAAAATAGCAATGATCTCATAACTCACATCTTCAATGAATCACATTTGGCAAGATTCATAACTACCACTTTCGAGACCAGTCACAGTAGGCCAGATTCATAACTTACTACCTTTGAGATCAATCAGAGATGGCCGAATTTATAATCCACAACCTTTGATATCAATCACAGTTGGCCAGATTCATAACTCACTACCTTACAGAAAAATCACAGTTGGCCAGATTCATAACTCTCTACCGTCGAACCAATAACAGAACATATTCATAACTGACTATCTTCGAGATTAATCACAGTTACCTAGATTCGTAACTCACTACCTTACAGAACAATCGCAGTCGGCCAGATTCATATCTCACTACCTTCGAACCAGTCATAGTTGACTAGATTCACAACTCATTACCTTCGAACCAATCACAGTTGGCCAGATTCATAACTCACTACCTTCGAACCAATAACAGTTGAACAGATTCATAACTCACTACCTTACAGAACAATCCCATTTGGCCAGATTGATATCTTACTACTTTCGAAACAGTCACAGTTGGCCAGATTCATAACTCACTACCTTCAAACCAATCATTGATTGAATAGATTCTTAACTCACTATCTTTGAGACCAATCACAGTTGGCTAGATTCATAACACACTGGCTTACAGAACAATCACAATTGGCAAGATTCATATCTCACTACCTTCGAACCGGTCACATTTGGCCAGATTCATAACTCCCATCTTACAGAACAATCACATTTGGCCAGATTCATAACTCACACCTTTGAACCAATCACAGTTGGCCACATTCATAACTCACTACCTTCAAACCAATAAAAGTTGAACCGATTCATAACTCACTACATTCGAACCGAAAACAATTGAACAGATTCATAATTCACTATTTTTGAGACTAATCACAGTTGGCTAGATTCATAACTCACTACTTTACAGAACAATCACAGTTGGCCAGATTCATAACTCACTACCTACGAATAAAAGTTGAACCGATGCATAACTCACTGCCTTCGAGACCAATCATAGTAATGAATGAAATTTGGTAGATGATGAACAGCTGAATGAAAAATCGTGCGCTTGCAAAATAGCAGTAATAATAATAATTAGCGAATATTACGCAAAAGAAACGCGTTTTCCGAGCAACCAAATCGATCCTCACGGATCGTCTCGTGTAATGAAAAGTAGATCCCCTTCGACAACAGGAGACGTTCAGGATAGTATTTGGACACCGATGAGTCACCAAGACCCTTTACGAAGGCAAAAACCCAGCAAAAAAGACCATGGTTACTGTATGGTGGTCAGCGGCTGTTGTGATTCAGTATAACTTTCTGCAATCGGGCCAAACCATCACAGCCGACTCTTATTGTGAGAAAATCGATGAAATGTACCGAAAATTGCGTCAGCAGTAGCTGATACATACCATACTCTCCAGACCTCTCGCCAACCGACTATTATCCTTTCAAGTACTTCGATGACTTTCTCACAGGTGGAACCTTCACCAATCATGGCCAGGCAAAAACAGCCTTCGCCGACTTGATCGAATCCCTTTCATGAAATGTGGGTAACTTTCAAGGGAGTCAAATAAAATGAAATACTTAACACTTGCTCGTCAATTTTATAACGAAAACGTTATAATTAGTAACAAATATCTCATTCCCTTCAGTCCGGTTGACAACATATGACGGAATCACCTCTTCTAATCAGCTATAACATAGTTATGCATCTAGTGAGCTGATCAATTTAATGATATTAATGTGCATATTGATCAGTGGGGATGTTTCATCGAAAACCACACTTGATTGGGATGGAAGTTCATTACGGTTTCCCGTGTATTAATACAGTATAATCGGCGAGTAGAGTGGATGATTAGTTTCTCACGTGAACTGATATCGAAATAGTCTGCATTTACAAAGATTGGAAACGCACACGTCATCATTACAACTGAAAGGGATGCACACAAATACAAATATTTCCTGTGGATGGCGGTACACACAGAAATTGAAGCAGGTGGCAGTGTCGAACACATGCAGACCTTGTCAAGTTTGTATGCCACAACAGGCGTGATGCATGTTCAGCTAGATATGCCATTGTTGCTGAATAATAAAAAAATACTCGGCTTTGAAACTCCAAACATTCAACAGGACCATCGATCAAAGATGTCATCACCAATAAAATAAAAGATTTCTAATCAAAATGGACGCCAAGTGATTTGGCCGGCTTTTATTACAAAAAATCACTAAAATATACAAGAGATAACTACAAGATTCAAGCATAAACTAATACCCAGGGTGTTACCTAATATATGGACACTAAAAGAAAAAAACAATCACGATAAAGAAAAACGTAAAGGTGGTGTCACTGATTCTTATGTTCTAATTAACGATTTAATGAGCCGATTCTTGCAAGAACTTCGGTTGAAAGAACACATCAATCATTCAATTCTTCTTAACTATGAATGAGGTTTCTAGTATAATATTGAAATTCATTTGGATTTTTATATGAGCATATGAATGACAATAAATTCATCAAAATTGTATCTTTGATGACTGTGCTAAAAGGAGAAATTTCTGTATTCAGAAACGTAATCTGAATGCGGAAAACAAAATACGGTACTAATTCGAACGAATTTGTAGAGAGAGACCTTTAATTGAAATTTTCGCCGGGTTATTAGTATCTGACAAAAACTTTGTTTATTATCGAAGCTTTCCAGATGTTCGTGAAACACTTGAGAAATTCAACGTTCCGCGAACGTAATGAGAAATTAAATTTTACGATATTGAATTATTAGGTGCTATTCCGCTCAATATTTTATATTTGTTTACTGATCGACGAAAATAGAACAATAGACACGTCACGATTGAGTTTTAATGATGAATCTGAGTCCGCTTGATTATCGTAAGTAACCCGAAACTTTCCAAACACGATATCAAAAAATTCTCTGAAATATGAATGGAAATGATGTCATAATCGTAACTTAATCAATTTGAAAATGCAACTGTGGTAATTTAGAATTTTGAGGAACCCAACCATTTTTCTTGGAGTTTTTAAGTGCAAGTTTGAAAGTACAGCTTTGCGTATTTCATACGAAATTAAAAAATTGATTATTATCACGACATGATGAGGTACCCATGCTCATTCTGAAAAAATCCTTTCTCCTCTAACGAAAATATATTTAACCTTAACGCCAGGATCATTCACAGAGGTGCTAAAAATCGGCAAAGTAGTACAAATTCTTATAAAAGGTGCTTCATGGCTTGTGAAGAATTATAGTTCCATTACAGTACCTCATTCAAAAGACCAAAAGGTTGCTCTTGATGACATAACTTCCTCGGTACAGAAAGGTCACCATTGGAGTTCCCCAAGGGTCAGTTTTAGGACCGATTTTCTTTATTTCATACATGAATGATTTGGACAAACTATCAGTTCAGTCCTGTTTTTCTATGTACGCTGATGACACTTCAATCATCATTAAATAGAACTGGCCGATACTTGATGAAAATCCATATTAAAACTCAATAATACAGTTTACTGTATGATTTTCACTATAAAGGGTTTTACAAAAATCGCGACACGTGTTTCGCTATACAATAGCTTCCTCAAGCATAAAGTGAAAGTTACTTCTAAATTACAACCATTTTGTACTCTATTACCTACTCGTCTGCCTGAAAAGGTCAGGTATGTATTCATTAACTATATCAATAAATTTTATGAAAGTATACCTGTAAATATACCTAACTATTTTTACCTGCAAATGAACAGATTCAAAAATGGCGAATTATTCAGTTTGATCATTCATAGGATGTTGAGAGTTTTCGAATTTGTTTATTGCCATACTCTCCAACAGGTTAAGTTTCATACCTTTTTTATGGAAGTGGAGGGGCTTGTATTCATGTCCCTCTGAGATTAAATGAATGGCATATATGGAATTGATTTATCCATTCTGGAAACTATATTTGTGTTCCTTTATGCGGGCTTTGAACGCTCTTTCAGTTTGACCTATATAAAACATCGGACATGAGCCACACGATAATTTATACAGTCCTGATTTTTCTGAAAGTGAACTTTTATCTTTGTTTTTCTTGATGTGCATGCCTAAGTTGTTGATTTTGAAAGCAGTATTTACACCTTAGCCGTGTAGAAAATCGGAAATATTTGTAGTGGGTTGGCTTCAGTAGGTTAAGGTTCTATAACTTTTATCCTCTTCTCTTCGACTTGGGTAAACTTCTTTCAAAGCTTGACTGTATAACTTTTTTGATAATAAAGAATTTGATGGCTATTTGCTTTATTATATTCAGTTCTTTATTGAAATTCGTCTCTGACAAGGGCACATTTGTCAGTCTGTGGATCATACTGTTGAAAGCTGCTACCTTATGCTGATATGGGTGAGTGGACGAATTATGAATGATAATATCTGTACGTGTCGGTTTACGATAAATTGAAAAATCATGTTTGTTGTTAACTTTTGTCATTGTCAAGTCCAAAAAATATATAGAGTCGTCCTGTACCATCTCCATTTTGAAACATACCAGGATATCATCCACATATCTATACCAATGCACGAAACTTCTTACCAGTGGGTTACTGTGTATTCTTCTCTCCAAATCTTCCATGAAAATATCTGCCAGAATAGGACTAAATGGGTTTTCCATTACGAAACCTTGCAGGATGAGTAAAATGTTTCATTGAATTGGAAGTAATTATGTGACAAACACACCGTAAGCAACTCTAATATTTCATTTTTCACTGCCGGATTGAGTTTTCGTCCAATAGATTCTCCACCAGAGTAATCGTTTTATTCAGAGGAATACAGGGAACAGATTCTTTCCATCGACTGAAATCAATTTGGCATTATCCGGGAGAATAATATCTTGAATGTCATTCATCAATTGGGATGAATTCCTCAAACTGAATTTCGATTTGAAATTGGTGTGGTTTTGAATAATTGCAATGAGTTTTTCGGATATTTTAACTGAAGGAGCTGTGACGAAAGAATCTACTGGTCTTATCGGGTAGTTATCGGTTTTTGTAAAACCCTTTTAATGAAAATCATACAATAAACTGTATTTATCAGTTTTTTTTTTCTGAATTATTGAGTAATTGTCTCGTAGACGTTCCAATTGTTGAAAACAACCCTCAGAATTTTGTTTTCAAATTTGTTTTCCAAGCATATTCTGAGGAATGAAATAAATTTGGTCACCTTAATACCACGAATAATTTTGATGCACTTGAACATCGAAGAAAATTAGAAAATTCATCCCTTTTTCATTTCCGGATTTCCTCAAAAGCGGCATGAATCACTATTTCAAAAACTTTTGAAAAATTACGTTGAATTCTTATGTATAACTCCTTTCGAAGTAGTCAAATCAAATCAAATCAAAATATACTTTATTGTCCGAAGATTTGCATCTTATTGACAAGCTATACAATGTTGATAAAAAAGTACTAAAAAAGTATAAATGTAGATATAAAAAAGTTCCAAAAATGAATAAATGTAAATATAAAAAAAAAGTTATAAAAATGTATAGATAAAATACCACCATGTATAAAGTGATAGTACAATAGTAGAAAAAATATTAGTAATATATTGCTGATATATTATTAAAAGGATTAACTAAAATACTCTTCCAAACTATAATAGGGTCTATCCACAAGTAGGTTCTTCACCGCCTTTTTGAAATGAACGTTGCTTAAACTTGCAGATCTCATTTCTAATGGTAAATGGTAAATTCGTTGTGATGGGAAGTCTAAAGGCATAATTGCTATTGCGAGTAGCATAAAGAGTAGAAGCAAAGTTGAACATCGATTTGTGTTTATAAATAAACTGTCTCTAAAATAAAAAGTGCGATGACTGTTAATATTTTATTGGCAGTGAACAAATTCCTGCACGATTCTCTGGGTTTAACTCTACAGATATATCTTACTGCCCTCTTCTGTAATATCAATACAGAAGAAAGAAGGGGTGAGTTGCATGCTCCCCAAAAAGATATTCCATAACGTAGTCGAGATTCAATAGGTGCATGATAAATGGTCTTTGCAACATGGAAACCCAACTCATTTGAAACCACTCTAACTGCATAACATCCTGAGGAGATCTTACTCTTCAGTTGTTTAAGGTGCTGGTATTCGTCATCTGGTATTCTTTTTTTGTAAAGTCATAGAATTCATTTTCGTAGGTTAGTGTCACGTAGAGTAAGTTACAGAGAAGAAGAAGAACTTTATTTCAAGATAGGCCTAATATAAACAAAATTAATGTCTTTTATCTGAACGTAATACATAAAAATCAAAATAAATTAGTCTATTATAACCAAATAACAAAAGTCACAAAAATAAAAACTATCTACTTTTAGTAATCGTTGGGCTTTGTGAATATATCTATTGTAACCGGTCAGAGAATTCTTTGAACCGATACCGATTCTATGTGTGAATGAAGAAGTTTTGAAAGGCTCTTTTCTGTGTCTGACTTTCGTATAGAGAACACATAATTGTGATTTAAATTCAATTTTTTTATAATCATCCATCAGAATAACTTCCAACTTTTAAGGTATTTATTGATGTGAATTCAAAAGTGGATTGTATAAAATCGTATTTTGAATTTGTTGAATGTAATTAATCGTCGAGTTATCAGGATATTTTTTACAACAGTTTTTTTGTATTATAGTTCTGCCAGGAAAATCGTTAAAAAAGCGTAAGAATCATCGAAATCGTAAAAAAGCGTAAACATCGTAAAATCGTCAAAATCATAAAAATCATAGGATCATAAAAAATCGTAGAATCGTAAAAAGTATACGATCATAAAAACTTAAAGGACCACTAAAAGTATATAAACAGGAATAAATTGGACACATGGAGGATATCATCTTGGATGCACAGTAAAATATAGGTCTGAGGTGACTACTGCTGGAGACTGCCGGAATCCCGGATCTCAAGAATCGAAGGAGTTTAAAATAACAGCGTTGGGTTTCCTTGATGATTTCTGGAAATAGGATTTCGATCAGAAGTTGTAAGGTTTAGTGCATTAGACTCTAGGGTAAGACCCCGTATTTTGTTATTATTCCTATTAAGGCCGTCATTGGAAAGAGTAGAAAATTTCAAATTATCGACACTTTGATTTCTTTATACAGTGAGTATTCTTGTGGAATATTGATTTAGTAGTGTTGTGACAAGTGTTAAAAAGGGGTACAGCATTTCTAGAAACTTCTGTAGATTGCATACGAATGAGAGTTTTTAATTTGTTAACCCTTTTCAGCACTTATAATTGAATTTCTAAAAAAAATTAAGAACCGACCTGCCCTCTTATCTTCGCAAATCAAGAGTTAGTCATTCTAATTGGGTATGTGTAATGCTTTCTTGCTCTCGATCAAGAAACAAGTAATACTGGAATAGAGAGTCATAATACCTAGTTTTTTGTTAATTGGTTTGCAAGAGACATCAAATTTGCTTTTTATAATTGAACATTTATAGTATAACACAAATTCTTCTTATCACAGTTACTCAACCAGGAATGAAAAATTGTCAAGTATTTCTAGTCAGAGATCCTCTAAATTTGAACAGTCACCCAAATATATGGGAATAAAATTATTCAATCACTTACCTGATCACTTTAAAACCATGAGTTTGATGTCATTTAAAAGAGAAGTTAAACATTTGCTCCTGTCTAAGGCTTATTACAGTGTCAGTGAATTCCTTTTAGACGACTTTAGCTGATTGCGGTCCAGACTTTCATCCAGATTTTATTATTTTATTATACAT
>WOGN01000614.1:5913-23292 GCA_015342105.1 Leptinotarsa texana
TCCAAACTATAATAGGGTCTGTCAACAAGTAGGTTCTTCACCGCCTTTTTGAAATGAATGTTGCTTAAATTTGCAGATCTCATTTGTAATGGTAAATGATTGAACATTTTACCACCATTATAGTATATGGAATCCTTAATTAAATTCGAAGTTGGGATGGGAAGTCTAAAGGTATAATTGCTATTTCGAGTAGCATAAGGAGTAGAAGCAAAGTTGAACTTCGACTTATGTTTACATTATCATTCCTAGATGTACTGAAATTCATCATCTCTCTTGGGTTTTGCATCTGAAATTATGTCTTCCTAGATCTACTTCCATTAGCAAAATTTTTTCAATACCTGAATTTATTGAAATTTCATTGTTGTTTCTGTAGATATGGGAAATTCCATCAGAGTGAGATTGAGTAACTGTTTGTGATTCTAATCTGGCATTTGTCTCAAAGGACCAAAATTCATTTCGATTTGTCTGTTCCAATCTTACCTCTTTTTCAGATACGATAATGTTAACAAAGCCGTACCAGATGCTTTCAGCCACCTTCTGGAAGAAATCCACAAGCTGGAATCTGATTTGGGTCACTTGCCACAAAAATGGAAAATTTTGTGGGATAAATTGGAACTTCCTTTGACTGATTCGTTGACTGTAAGTGAAAGTTCAATTCAGTGAACTATAACTACAGCTTTTGATGTAATTTTAGCGTCATGCTTCCTTCAGCACTGCACTGGTGAGGTCTCACGGCAGGCTAGTGCACAAGAGATCTACATTGGAAATTCTGATGAGGGGTAAAATGGTGGGAGCTGCAGAAACGTCTCACATTTATTCACACCCTCATAGATTCGAGCGTTACAATTACACCACTCCCACTTACTGTGATTTATGTTCCAATTTGTTATGGGGACCTGTGAAAGTGCGTTGTTGTTGTTTTTTTTTACATTTCTGTAATATATTTAAATTTTTTTCAGACCGGTATGAGATGTATAGATTGTGGATGTAGCTGTCACGAAAAGTGTATGGAAAGTGTACCAAAAAATTGTACAAAGTATAAGTCGGTTGCAGATAGCACAACATCCCAAGTTATACAGAGCAATACTGGAGATAATGGTTCTGTTAGTTCTGGTTAGTAAAAAACTGATTGGTAGAACTTGAATTCTCATTTTCTGATAGACTGAAAGTTTATTGATATATCACAATGTTTCGTAATGGTTTTTCAATTTCCATTTTTTACCTTTTCTCCTAAATTTTCCCTCATTTTTTTTTTGTTGTAGCACTATTTCACGAAAAATATTTTATTGTATTCAGGTAGCGCCAGGCAAACATCTAGTCAACAATACTACGATCAGTTCTCATCGAATGTGGCTGAGGATAGAACTCATGAGGGTTATTTGTATAAACGTGGGGCACTGTTGAAGGGTTGGAAGCAGAGATGGTTCGTTCTTGATTCAATCAAGCACCAGTTAAGGTATTATGATGCCATGGAAGACTCACATTGTAAAGGATACATTGGTGAGTCGATTTTCATTGATGAAATACTGTACTGTGTGTTTTTCAGACGATAAGTTATTGAATCTTTGAAAATTTACATTTTATTTTTATTATTGACTCATTTTAAAATGTGAATACATAAAAAAATAACTAGTCCTTTATCTTGGGCAGAACGCCATATTGATGACGTCAAAATTCATTTGCAAGATTTGAACCAAACTAACACACATACATAAAACATCGCAAGTTAAATAAAAGAATAATAATAATAAAAATACAAAGAGACAGATGTAAAGATAGTAATTGCTAGTACATAAAGTAAATATTGTGTATAAAAAGAGCATCTAAGTGACTTAACACTTGTGTTATGCTAAAAAGTATTACTAATTAATATAAAATTACAGTTGTGTAATTTTATATTAATTACAGAGAGTAAGGAAACCATCTAGTGGCAGTGTATCTATTGGTGTTCTAATATTTTGATAAATTCAAAGTAATTTTCGAAGATCTTTTTTTTTATTCTATAGAGGTTTTATAATTTTTTAAGACGTTTTATCCTTAGGGATAGAATATTACAAATTTTAGATAGTATGTAAGTTAAAAAGCGATGACAAATATTTTTATTGAATTTTGAAGTGGGTCGCAATTCGTTTGGTGTACTTCTAGTAATAAAAATTGTGGGAACATAATTATGAAATGTTTTATTTTTGAATGCAAACATACATAAACTATGAAAGTATAATATATGAAAATATGTTAGTTTAAATTTAAAGATTTGAAAACTTCATAATATTTTCACTTGCTTCTAAAATTGCTAATGCAGACTTAATTTTAATTTCCAAAATCACTATCACTACTACTGCGCCAGTTCACCACTCATAATTTTTAATTATAAAATAATGGTACAAAATGTTAATGTGTTGTGGTCACTGTTTACTTAGTAGATGATTTTTCATTTTATTTTTTAGCAACAGTAGCGACAATAGTTTATCTGTCGTGCTAAGAGCATTATATATAGCATGATACGTGAAGAATCTTTTGAAAATTGAACAAATGTGATTTGGGTGATCATACTTATTTATATTATCTAGTAGTGATTGAAACGAGTAAAGTGGAGTTCGCTTCGGTTACACTTGGTGTCACATTGTCCAGGAATTTCAGATTAGAAATAAATGTAGTACATGCATTCTGTATATTTTAAATTCTTCATGATTTTATTGAATCAAAACAGGGGTCATAGCCATCATCACAGCAGTTAAATGGGGACAAAGTCATAGAATTTTCAATGATTTATCAAGGCAGTGTCTATTGATATATAAGTGTTTCGGCAAACTATAAAAATTTCTGTATAAGTTTATTATTATTGCCAACAAATTTGAGATCAGAATCCATATGGATTCTTGGCACTTGATTTTCTCCCTGGATTCAAATGTGTGTTTCTCGATTTGAAGTAATATATTTTCTATGGCCCTTTGCTGGTTTTTGATTTGGACTTTTGATATTGTTATTTAGTTTAATTTTTTGAGAAAAAAGATTTTCCAGCTCAGCGAACTAATACAAATTTGTATAATTGACAACTTGACCAAAATCTGAAGTACAAATGATAAAGAGTGGTGAGGCGATAATGAACCTTGAGGAGCTCCATTGTTAATGTTCAGATCATCAGAAGTGCGATCTTTTCATACCACTCTTTGAGTTCTATTGCTTAGAAATAATATTATAAATTCACATGTATTCTGAGTAAAACCTTATTAGAGAAGTTTGGCACACATAAATAAGTGTTTCATAGTGTTAATTGCTATGCTGTAGTCTTTATCCGTTGCTGAGAGAATGGTTTGAATCATAAATGAGTACAAGGAAATATTCACTAAAAATTATTGATGGTTTGTCTGGTTGGTGATGAACTATCGAGTGCTTTAGAGGTGTCCATGAGAGTGCCAAAGGGTAAGATTCTGGGTCATTCAATTCATACAATTGCCTGGCAAGCATAACTTGACAGGCAATAACCATAATTAACTATGCACTGTACATTGTTCATGGGTTCATCAACTCCTGACCCGATCTGAACTCGGAGGAAACCGAACCTTTTTTTTTTCAAAAGCAACAGTACTATAGAAACAGCCCATTATATCACTTTGAACAATATCCATTTCTCTAAGAATGTCTTGGGATATTTGTGGATGACAGCCTGAAATATGGTGCACACATTGAATCTCTTTGTAAGATCTGAGTCAAACTATCATGCTCAATATCGTATTATCATTGGGGGCGAATATAGCGATTTGAAATGTGAAATTCAAAAACCTGCTTTGAGGATCATGAATTCAACACTGTTCAGAGCACCTTACTTGTCTCTGCATTCTTATGGTACTAGACACCACCCTAACCTCAATCTACCTCACCATCATTTATCACTTTTCGAAAAAAGGATCCTTATTCGTGCATTAAATTTTATTATTTAGTTCATAGAAAAACAAAAATTGATTTTAAGTTTCATTTAGAAATCAGAGTCATTCCTAATAAACGAAAAATGAAATCAAAACTGAAAGAATATGTGAACCAAAATTATAACAAACTGAAAACCGTATACGAACTCGAATAATAATAAGAAATACAAAATACAATAAATAACCATATAGTCTCTTCCTCACAATGAATTTAACTTTAATTTTTTTTCTTTCTACTCACCAATCAACATATGAATACTCGATGTAATCCAGGTTGATGACTACAACACAAGCATTGCTTAGGTAACTCAGCCTGGACTCACAATTTCTAATTTTAGTTTCATAGTTAGTTCTTACCCTTTTTTCTAGTTTCTCTAGTTATCTAATTTTATTATTGAATTCATATTATATACTATGCTTACCTGAATAAATATTTACTTTAGTTTGTATTACAAAGATCTGATTTAAGTGAGTCTGTAATGATATAATTATTGAAGATGATTTTCTGTGAAGATCTCTTTTCAGCAGTATAGCACTGCTGGGAACTAATAATCTAAAACAAAATGTATTTCTAACGGGTGTTCTTTCAGATTTGGCTGAAGTAATGTCTGTTAATCCTGCACCTCCAGCTCCTGGTCCTCCCAAAAAAACAGATGATAAATCCTTCTTTGACGTGAGTATAACATACTCTTTTTCCACTGTCTATCGTGTTTTATAGAGGGTATATCATAAGTCATGGTTCAAATTGAAGAAGGTGACAGAAGTCATTTTTGATAAAAAATAAAGATCATATATCAAGAGATCCCATCTATCACCTTTTTTTATTGATTTTTATTTTTTGCAAAGTTGGAACAAGCATTCACTAAGCAAAAGATCTCATATGTATTTACCGATTATATCAAGATCTTTAGATTTATTGTTTGCACAAATGAAGTTTTACTTCTTGAGGAAGATTTGAGTAAATTCTATGAATGAATGGTCTGTAATAAATTATATAGACCTTGATGAAGTCACATGTTACCACAAGTTTTTTTTTAGAGTTATGCATTTAGTTATTAATGACAACCAAAGCATTTAAAATGTTGAGATTTGTTAATAGAACCTGTAAAAAACTCAAATACTCTCAAGTTTTTAAAATGTTCTTTGATGAGATCTCTGCATGCATTCCTTGTTTATATCAAACAGAGATAATTTTTTGAGGTTGCAATCAATGGGTGGTTTAGGAAAACTCTTTGTTTTTCTCAAACTTTCAGCACTGTTTAATGCCTTCTTCAGTACAGCTAAAAATGAATAGTTAACAAGAACTAATCTCACCTAACCTATTTTAATAACCAAGTACTTTCGCAAATTGAAGAAAATCCCACACTCAGTATGAAATTAGTGAATTCGTGAATTCCCATGTTAACTACTTCCGCAAGCAAACCACCAAGCTTGGTGGAGTTTCCATTTATACATGACAAAATATTTTAACTGTACACATTTCTTCAACATAATTTCTTTATTGTATAAGAAGCTGAATTTTGTGGAAATGAAATAGCAGCGAACACCATTCTGATACCGGCATATCAGTCTTCATTATCCGGAGCATACAATAATTTATTAAATTAAATAGAAAAGTTCCTAACAGATATATCAAAGCATTATAGTGTTGGATTATTTTAACATTGGTAACAATAGTAAAACAGAGTCATTCAGATTGAAAGTGAAGTCCTATATTTTCAAGTTCAGTGTTGAGTGAATTACCGATAAATGTTGGGGAACAATCTAAGCCGCGCAAAGTTTGGCATTACAGATCTGCTGAGTGGGAGGATCTTCAAGACTATTTCCAAAGTTTCCCTTTGTTTCAGTTCTAAAGATCCATCTATTTGTGCTTTTGAAGTAACGGAAGTTATTCTATTATTCATGGTTGCATATATTCCTTTTTCCATGAAACGAACTTCTAACGGCAAACCTTGTTTCAAAGGAAAGCCCACCGACACGTTTGTTTTCGTTGATATTATCAAATACTAGGCCCTTGAGCTCTCTCGGCGATTCTGTTTTCATCTCATCAATCGTCGCAAAACGCCGTTCTCTCTTAGGAACAGGAAAAAAGTTGCAGGGTGGCAAATCTGGCGAATACGGTGGCTGAAGTATGATTACAGTGTTGTTTTTGGTCAAAAAATTATGAACACGCAACGATTAGTGAGCAGTTGCATTATCGTGATACAAAAGCCATGAATTGTTTTTCCACAATACCGGATGTTTTCTTCGTATTGCTTCTCGCAAGCGGCGCATAACTTCGAGATAATACTCCTTATTGACTATAAGACCATGCGACAACAACTTATAATGCACTACGCCATGGTAATCGAAGAATACAGTGAGCAAAACCTTGACATTTTATCGAACTTGGCGTGCTTTTTTTGTCTAGGCTCTCCTGGACTTTTCCATTGGAACGATTGGACTTTGGTTTTGAAGTGATAACCGTATACCCATGGTGACGTCATTCATAAATTCCTGAGCGATGCTCGTGCGACGGTTTTTTTTGTCAAACCGATATGCCGACATCCTCATCGATTCTTGATGTGCTGGGGCATCAAGGGCTGATTAACGGAAAAACAGATTTAAACAAAGTGTACCAACATAAAGAACATCTCAAATCGAATGTGTAGCCCGCAGAATTTGAACATTCGCCATGTTTTTTGAACAGATCTCGTAGATATTGTGTCAACAAATGCTATCTCCACTGAGTAGTTAACCGGAAATCCATGGTGAGATGAAGTAATGATATTTGTTTGTTTAAATAGTTGATTATTTGGTTGTTGTTTACTTTATTATGGAAAAGCAGCTGAGGAGGCAAATCATCCTATATTTTCAACACAATGGGTTTTTTCAACATCCCGAATTTAAAAAAAAAATTGGGTTCTCAAGATTTTCTGCAAAATTAGAGACTTTCAATACTGCTTGCTTACTTCTAAAAAATCATTGAAAATATAATTGTTTTTTTTACAATATATTTTAAAGTATTTTTGTAATAAATTTTTTTTATCAAATCAAAAATTACTTGAAATCGGTGAGGAATCAGACCTATCTATCACCTATCTATAATGTCCGAGTGAAAGTTCGGTTTTGGTCGAGTTTTGGCAAAAAAACGGGTTTCGGTGGCAAACCTGCCGAAACTACGACCGAAATCGAAACTGCATTCGGGAGTTCCCGCGCTGTGATCGGTCATCTTCGACTCGTTAAATTTCATACAAGTGATATTAGGTAACAACTCAAATAAGTAATTTTATGTTTAATATTTTTGAAAACACATCAATAATATTCATAAGAAGGATCTACACTTACTCAAATAAACACCTCACCTATTTTAAGTATTTTTAAGTTGCAATTAATATTTTTTCTTAAATAAGGGTTTTTTATGTTGAGTATCAATAAGTAAAAATGTCGAAAACTACATAACGTTGTGATTTAAAGATAACAAATAAAGACTAACTGATTGAAATAACCTTTTCTTTAGTTTTCCCTCAAAACATAATCCTTTTAAAGAAGTTTCGGTTTCGGTCGAAACTGAGACCGTGACCGAAATTCGTTTTCGGTTTTGGTCATAAAAACCAGTTTCGGTCGGACACTACTATCTATTTTTCAGTTTCAACGATAATTCCATAGACCCCTTGTAGTAGAAGATTTCATCACTTCTCTTGACGTTTCTGTGAACTAATTCAAAAACTTATTTTCTGCAGTTACGTACTAGTCGTCGTACATACAACTTTTGTGCAGCAGACACTGCATCAGCGCAAGAGTGGATCGAGAAGCTCCAAGCTTGTCTTTAGATAAAAAAAAGAAAGAAAATACTCTTAATCCAAAGTTAGATAATTCCTATATATATATTTTTTTTAATGTTAGGCTGACAATAAATGTTTTATTTTTTATCCGTTATTTATATTTTTTTATGTGTATATGTTATATTGATTGTTTAGGTATGTCGCACAATGGTGTAGGACTGGAAGTTTATGAAAAAACTCGGATTCTGGTGTATTTGTAGTTGTAGATAGTTGAAAAGTTATGGTTTCACCGGTTTTTATTTTGTGAATTTGACAGGTCTCTATGATTTGACTTGCAGGAGAAATAGAAAAAAAATTTTTTTCACTTATAAATGGAAGCACGTTGGTGGAAAATTTTCTAGCTGCTGGAGACTAAGGTAAAATAGTTGAAAATGTGAAGAAAGAAATTATTCCATTTTTTTTGTTATACACCAAAATCACATTTTTTTGCTAATTATTGAAATATGAACTATTTTGATAGGGTTAGCTAGAAAGATACAGAATGAAATTAAGGAGTGGTATCACTAAATTTAAAAAATATACTTCAAAGCACACTAGCAAGCGATTATTGACATGCGATTCCCTACAAAGATAATCAGTAGAATCACAAAAATTGTTATATTTGGAGAAAACCTCTTGACTTTCTCCAATTTTGTTATTAAGAAAAAAAAGACCCTTTATTCCTACATGTGACAGTAATGTCACATGTAGGAATAAAAGAAAGTAATGTCAAAAAACCATGGGAGAAAGTTTCCCATCTTAATATATCGAGGCAGGAACTTATTTGTAATAAAATTTAAAATATAGGAGTCTTATTAATGATAATAATACTTTTTATTCCTTTTAAATCATACATTTATGGTGTAGGAAACGTCAAATACAAGTATATTTATAACAACAATATCCAGAATAAAATATAACTGAGTTACATGAAGGGAAAAACAATTATCACATGCAGTTTACTTCGTTTATTTTGAAGATAAATGTTATCACAATTATAAACTAAGGAGTTTCAATGCTCTACTTCTAAAATACATGATGTGTACCTGTTATGACTCATTCTTTTTTTTTGTTGACTTTTTCAGAAATTTTCACGTTCGTCAATTTTTTCATCTTTTTTAAAGTTCATTCAAATTTACCCTACAATAATTGCAGTACAATTCGTCTGTTCACAAGCATTTATTTATTTACTCGGGTAAAATTAAGAAAGAATGATTAGTTAGATTTTCATTCACTTTAGAAAATCAAACAACATTCTACTTGATAGACTTTACTTCATTGATGAATTTCCAAGGATTTCTATTCTCATTACGAGGTTTACTGATATATACATTATTAATCTTTTTTATGCTTGGTGGCAGATCTGCAGGTTTTTTATATTTTTCTAAATACCTTAAAAAATACTAATCATTTATGAGTATTCAAATATTTTCAGAGGGTTAAATGTATATCCAAAATTATCTTCAAAGTAAGGAAACGCACATTCAGAAGTAAGGCCTCGTTAACCAATAAGTCATACAAGTTTTGACTCCGATAATTTTACTTTTTACCCTATGAATATTTAGTTTTCGTAATATTACCAATTACTATGGTCTCGAATCTTGAATAGAACATTGTTTTGGGGTTGAAAGAATAGAGATGATGGCGTTTTTAATAGAAGTTCTAGATACTTCATACATGCAGATAACTTACAAAAGTAAAACTATTATTTATATAACTATGATTACATATTTATCAGTACCCCCTCAAAATGTTTGAAATCGAGAAGGAAACAGTTTCATATTGTATATTTTTGCAAAATTTATGTTGGTATCACACTGGTACTGGACCCAATGATTAAATTGACTTGAATCATTGATTAGAATTTTTGATAGAAGTTCTTATAAAAATATCTTTTGCCCCTCTTGAAGGAAACCTTAACATTAACATTTTTCAACTATTTTACTGTAATCACCTCATAATGCTGTTGTATTGAAATGTTTTTATGTCCAGATTTTGTTTTTGGGTCTGTGATAAAGATACTTTTATTATACTTCGATTTTGAAATCTTTCATAATACTGTTTGACATATTCATAAACTTATTTTGGTACTTATCTATCTATGAATCTCCTGCCCAAACGAAATCGTCGACCAGATTGACAGTATCAACTAACTCGATAGAAAAATTCGAGATTTTTTCACTCGTCCAGTGGTACATCCACTATGTTGTATGTGCTTATATTTTGTATAGTTAGGCGTTATATTTTTTGTAGATCATTAATTTTTACGTCAAGCTCAAATAGTTGAATTTTGTAGAACGAAGAAAATGTACTGTAGCAGTTAAGTTCAGAAGTTGCCATTCGAATTATATATTTTGAATCGTTCATCGAATCTTTCCATGGGGCTATCAAAATCCAAAAGATTATTTCTATTTATTCGAAAATAATTAGATATGACTTGAGAAAAATAACTCCTGCGAGTGTATGTTATGTATACTCTTATTATTGACATTATCTGTGAACTCTCATTTGCTGTCGGTCCATATCCATTGAAGTCCAAAATGCTTACGTATAGTGGAGGTATGTAATTTAGAATAAATTATATATTATAATTTTTTTATTGTTTGGACACGTTCATAAGTTCATCAAATTGCGGCCTTATTTTTGAAAAAGTATTCATACAGAGTATTCCCAATTGATAATATGATGTAGGTAATTGTTAAATATCAATCAAGTTTTCAGTTTCAACTACTTTTACTTCAAAACAGCGCTCTTGAGTAGTCCAAACAATACATCCTTATGGAATGTCAGTGTTACTATCTTCATTCGGGTTTGAAGGCCGTCGCAGTCTGAAACTGCATACTAATGTTTCGCCAGCATGAGTGGCTGGCTTCTTCAGAGGTTTATTCATCTTGATGATTCACTGGAGACTGGTGATTTCAAGTTCATAGGTAGTATTTATGTTGATTCAGGTAGTCCGCCTCTCTTGTTGATGCGTTTCTATTGGCCGGAGTGTTATTACCTGTTATGCAGTGTAGCTTGTATTTATGTTGACTCAAGTAGTCTGCCTCTCTTGTTAATGCGTTGCTATTCGCCGAAGTGTTATTACCTGTTAATGATGTAACATTGCAATGTAACGTCATTGGTTGATATTAGTCGAAATGTTATTACTTGTTTAATGACGTAACATTGCAATGTTACGTCATAGGCGGACTACCTGAATCAACATAAATACAACCTATGAACTAGAAATCACCAGTCATCAGTGAATCATCAAGATGAATAAACCTCTAAAAATGGCATCCACTCGTGTTGGCGAAACATTAGGATACAGTTCCAAACTACGACGGCCTTCAAACCCGAATGAAGATAGTAACACTGAAGATCTCGGCCTCGAAAGCCTTAACCTATTAATGAGTATGGAATGTCCTTTCGCGAGCCTTATCCAACATAATAACAGAGTACTATTTCGAATCCAAGTCCATGAGACACTCTCGCGATAACATATTGTCTGTCTTGTACTTGGATCATTGTTTTTGGGATTGTTTCATCCTCAAATCGTATGGTACATCCAACCTCCTGCCCCAATCTCTAACCGAATTCTTCAGCAACTCATTTTGCCACTGACGTGGCTGCCACACGTCTTGGTTGAGTACATTCAATTTTTCTCCAAGCAGTCATTCCTGCTTCACTCAGGTACTGGGTGATCTGCATAGTTTTTCCCGATCCTGCCTCCCGTATAACAATGAGTATCTGATTATCTGCGACTGTTTGCCTCAGATCTTTCAGTTTATAAATTGAATGCGATTGGTGTTGTTCAATTATTGTTAGATTTGTTTTCTTTCCAAATTAATTTTTTTTTGCTACCTATCACGTTTCTTTCACTCCTGTAAGTCTTGTGATTGCATTCCTATCTCTCAGACAGTTGTAGCCTTGGAATTTTTTTCTGTAAGAGAGTCTATCCAATTCTTGTTTTTTCGTGATGGTTGAGAATTGTCTTCCTGTTTCCGTTGGATCATCTTTTGTTTCCGTCTTTCCTTACCTAAAGTAGATTACATCATCGCTGCCTGGACTAATGATCCGTCTGGAATTTTATCTATTCATACTGGGCTCAGATCTCGCATAGCTCAATCATGTCCTTGTAAAAATGGCGATTCGTCTTCAACTAACTCAATTTCTATATCAACTTTTCCATCCTCATGTTTGGGTAACCGCGTCTTTATCGAAGTCAGGCAACTCAGTCTTGTCAATATATCCTGATGCTGTCATCCGAGTGATTTCCCACTGTTCAGCGCTAGAGATTCTTGTAAATTTTCTTGAAACCTTCTCGCCTTCATTGCTGCTAACGGAAAGTCTCAGCACTGATGTACTACCATATGGTCTTTCTGGGTTTCTATCTTTATCATCACGCTCCAAAGGAGTATGAGAGTGAGGTTTCAAATCTTTACTAGTCATTTGGCAAACGTATTTCATAGGCAGAAAGAATTTTTGACCTGTCACAGTCAGTACTTTCACCTTAACTTTGCTCCATCTAGAAATAACTTTAGAGACATTGGTTACTCTCCCCTCTGTTTGAAGTTGTGATATATAAACAAGTCTGTCCCATTTTCTTCTAAGTCCCTCTGGTTGTACAAAACATCCAAATGGCACAATGTTTGAAACTTTTCCACAATATATCTTTCCAGGAACCGGATCATCCTCAAACTCAGAGCTGTCTCTTTCTAGTTTTCTCTTCTCAGGATTCCTCTCCTTTTTTTTCTCTTGATTTATTTTTTTATGCCTTTCTCTTGATCCACTTCTGTCTCTCCTAGTTCTGGATCTACTCCTACCCATTCGATCTCTTGATCTACTTCTACCCCTTTTTTCTCTAGACCTGATCCTATCACTCTTTTGCATAGATCTATTTCGCTCTCTCAACCAATTTCTGGTTCTCCGTCTTTTCTGAACTTGTCATCAGAACAGCTAGACCTTGATCTCCGTCTCTTAAGTGATTGATCTATTTCTTGATCTTCTGCTACTTCTGTGTCGTAAAGTTGACATTTTTCTATTGTTTCTATTTTTAGCACCTTTACTTTGGCTTGAATCCTTTTCTATAATTTTCACGGAACAGTTTTACAACACATGTTGCATTTTTGTAAAACTGTTTAGTGAAAATCTCACAATGAAGTGTTTTTTGAAGATGAAGTAAGTATAATTTGAAATGTCAAAAAATTATAGTTTCTCTTTCAGTCACTGTTTTTTGGCACCAAAATTTTTTATAGTAGATTTGGGGACACACTGAGTAAATATTTTTTTAGAAGGCCTCGCGTTTTTCCAAGTTACTAACCCATACTGAATTGAAATGTTAATGAAAACAAATTTCAAAAAAACCTCTATGGGATAAAATTATATCAGCTTCCTAAGTATATATGAGAATAAGAAGAGCCGATGAATAGTATTTGTTTATAATCAGATTCACAAAAGTTAACTTCATCTTGATTAAACCAGACTCCAAGCCCTGGAAGTCATTATGTAATCACTTTTGGGCTCTGGTGCCTGTTGAAAGATTGAAAGCTACAGAGAGACAGAAAGCATTTTTTATTTGATGTATGTTGAACTATCTATTTATCTCATGGATGGTTTATGAAAACTGGATGTTCTTCTTTTTAAACAATTTTGTATAATTATTTTCCACTTTGTTCCTCTATTTGTTGCCATTATGTTTTCTATGAAACAATATTTTACTAAAACAATTGTTTTGACGTTATTGAGTTTCATGAAGCAACCATAGAAACTATTCAAGATTTCGCGTTTTTATTCAAAAAAGCTTTCAGGAAATTAAATTATTTTCATGTATAGAATTTTAGTCTTCTCCTCTTCAGCATCACTTGCAAAGTAATACATTTTCTAGAAACAATACTGGAATCATTTATAAAATATTTTGTTTTGAAAATGTATACCCAAGGGAGCAATATTTTTTTATATATAAAATATTTTGAAGGGATGGGAAGTCACGGCAAAATAATTTTGTAGGGGTTTAGTAAATATGGGATAGGTTAGATCTAGAATTGTGTTTTTATTGTATTTGTCTCACAATTGCTAAGTCTACTGTGCTATTTGAATACATATCAGAGGTTCCAAATCTTACAAGTGGATCATTCACTATTAAAACATTCATAATTGATACTAGGAACAATTTGTGACAGAAGATAAAATTTGAGTTCCTTAGTAAACATTCCTCAGGGAAATTTTGGGGATTGAAGGAAGATGATCAAGAATTCTAGTTAGACTACTATCATTAGTTAAATTCTTGGGAAATATTCTAAGTGATTTTTTCATTGAAACTGCAGTGATTACGATGGATTTTTCTCTTATTTTGATGTTTTAGTTCTTCCTATTATCAACATTGTAAGTTTCTTTGAAATTCATTTGAATGCAAAGTTGTATATCTGGAAAATATACTTTGATTTTCGAAATAGAGGAGTCGTTTTTGATATTCTGTTCAAATTAGCGAAAACTGAAATGTGTATCAAATGTGATATTCAAGAAGTTAAAAATGCTTTGGAGGGTTAGTTTGCAAATCTTTGAATGAATTCACATAACTAAAACTGATTGAGTTCTGTATCAATAATTAGAAATCAATTCTAAAAATACATTTTTGTTTTTTCTAGAATTTATTCAAGGATAAACATAAGGTCACATGACAATAATTTTAATTTACTGACATGGAGTTTGGGTCGACAACTTTGAGATTCGAAAGAAAAATATACAAATTTTTATAGAGTTATTGAAGAAAATTTTATTTTTGGAACCTAAATTTAGTGAGTACTTACTAAAAAATCAGTTATTGGAATATGATAATTTTGTAGTTATGGTGTCAATTTTATTCGAATTTTGGACTAATTTTTTTCTCAAAATAACTCATTTGAATATGAAATAATGTGTAATGAGACTCGTTTCCAAAATTTCACTCATTTTTTGCAAAATTACAACTACTGATGACCTCCGGAAATACCAAAAGGTTTTATAAGAGACATTGTAGCTCGTGTAGCATTTTCAGCATAACACTTTTATAAATTGAATGTGAGCAGAAATTTTTCTTTGTCAAATAAACTTATTGACAGAAAATCATATTGAAATATCTGAAGGTATCAAAAACTAGAAGATAGGAAGGTTATATATAGATTGGAAACATATGATGCACATTTTATTCAACAAATAAAAATCTTGAAAATGTTTTTTGTGAGAAAATCATAAGATTTCACGTATATAGCCAACCAAATGTCATCTAGCTGTATTTTGGATAATCTCCTTTTTTATTTGTTCTGAATAGCTGTTGATGAAAAATTCATTAATTTGTATCAGCAACATTCCTTTTCTGAAACTGAACCCTGCCGCTGAGACCATTTTACTTGTCTGTTAGGTGGATCTTTATCAGTTGAAATCGTATATTACCTGTAGGAAAAATTTTTAAAAATATGTAAATTTCAAATGAACTATATGTTGTTATATTTGTGATATATTATTGTTAATAAGTTTCTCATTATTCATCCTTTATATAGCTTCAGTTACTATGTGGAATAACTGCCAAAGTTAATAAACACATCTTCAAAAGTGTAGTTTTATTTCTGTTTCAATGTATCGTCAGTGATTTTTGTAAAATATTTAGTGATTTTTTTTCCATTCCAGATATCTTTTGATATTGTAAAATATCGAATAGACTGCACCCTACAATTTTGAAAAAAATGTGGGTGTACTTAATATTTTGGCTTATAGATTAGGAATGTGAAACAAAAAATTGGTGCCCTTACTTATTTTCAGAGTTATAGCCCTCTAAAGTTCCGAAAATTATAACTGTCCAGCCTTCTTTTTACGTAATGGAAATATAAAAAAGTATTTATTCACCTTCACATCTTATTTCTCCTTTTTCTTTAAAAAAAAACTTGATATAACAATGGATTCGGTTTCTGGAGATATGCTTCCATTTTAAAGTTATATACTACTGACATTTTGAAAAAAAAAAAGCGGTTGGTAACTGTTACAGACTACTCAAAATTCTGAATGTATACTTCTGATTAAGTGATATAAAAACCTCAAACATGAATTGGAACCAAATTTCAAATTTAGTCAAAGTAGGGGAAATCAAGTTTTTTGTCAACCTTCTTTGGATACATTTTTCAGATTGTGGAAGGTAAAAATAATCAAAAAAGGTCAATAAAAAAAATCAATTCAAATTGAAGTGCTTGTAGCAACAATATGCAGTACCAATTTAAATGAAGTATGCTAATTGAATTATGATAATTTACTGAACAGATGTAACAAAAAACGAAAAGTTAAGATATCGAAGAAAAAAGCCTAAATCATTAATTGTAATTTTACTAAAACTGCCAGAAAAACACATTTTTTGAATGCCGCCTCACAACAGAAAAGGTAATAATGTTCACGGCATATTTTTTGTTCCTTACACATCCCAGAATAAAATTCCCAATGAATAAATTAAACATAGGCTTGGAAGTTGTGATGTGTATCACATTCTGAATAATTTTAGGTTTGTTTTGAATATCGTGATAAGAACAAAATAGTTGAAATAGACGAAGCTGTATTTGGAAAAAAATATTATGAGGACGAGTGGAAAAGAGACAATGGCTTTTTGGTGGTATACAGCGAGGTACCAAAAGAGTTTTCATGGTCGCAGGTCCTAACGACTACATAAACACTAATTATAAAAAAAAATATCAAACACGGAACCACTCTCATATCACACACTGCTTAGCTGTGCAAATTTATTTTTCATTATGAATGAATATATATTTCAGGAGGTTGCGTTAATGGCCATGGTACGATTGCACACGGCTGGTGTAAACTTCGAAGTAGGAAGGGGTCAATTGAGGCTGGGCCTATGGCGGGAAGCGCTCTGCTACAGGCAACAAATGATGCAATTGAACCCAGGTTTCTGTTTAAAAAACCCTACAAAATACAAATTAAGCAGAACACAGAGTCAAATGCTACAAATGCGATACAGATTTATACAGACGGCTCAAAAACCAAAGAAGGCTCAGGATGTGAAGTGTACTCCAGATCACTAAGCCTAAGGATTAACTGGGGAATGAGAAGAAATACCAGCGTAGTCCAAACAGAACTGGCTGGTATCTAAATCGCCACAAAAGACATAACCAAGAAAGGAATTTCTTACAAAAAACAATCTGCACTGACAGCAGACAAACCCTATTAGCTTTGAACAGACAACGTATAACCTCAGGGATAGTACTAGAGTGTCACCAATATGAATGTAGGAGCAGTTTACTTAGATTTGAAAAGAGCCTATGAGACAGTAAATAGGAAAAGACTCCTGCTTAAATTGAGAAATTATGGAATATCCGGTACAGTCTATAAATGGTTTGAAGATTACCTAAATAGTAGAAGACAAGTAACAAAAGTTAATAATGTAACGTCCTGTGAAATTGTTAATAACAACGGAGTACCTCAGGGCAGTACACTAGGACCACTCTTATTCCTAATATATATAAATGACATTGTTAATGAGGTAGACAAGTGTAAAATTCATCTCTTTGCTGATGACACACTTGTATATTACTGTGCACATGATGTGGAACATTTGATAAATACAATGAATACTGAACTATAAAAAATAAGCCGGTGGTGTAGTTATAATGTATTGAAATTAATTGGTA
>WOGN01000615.1:0-32858 GCA_015342105.1 Leptinotarsa texana
TTTCTGTCACCCTACTACTATTATTACTTCCACTTTTCTCTTTGCTGGCGATACTCCTTTCATCAACACCTCTTCAAATTCATTTACTCTTGTGAAAATGTCTGATTAATCCATTCAGAATTCCAAAAATTGGTTTATCGTCACCTGCCTGCACCTAAATGATCAAGTAGCAACTATAGAACAGGTGAATATTTGAAACTTCTTGTTAACATAAGCGATGAGTTCCTTAATTAGTATATGCATACAGAAAATTTACACAATACTCTATCTAGTATCTTGTTTTCAAAGAGTAGGCTACGGTGTATTGTTAATTCAGGAATACTGACTAATACATATTTTGGTTCATTTCACTTCTGAATTAGTTATGACAAAATGTTATGCTATGCTTCAAAAATTTTCAGGACTCAAAAAAAAGTCATACGCCTGATAACCGGAGCAGATACTAGAGATCACTGCCGTGACTAAAAATAATGACGCTTCCATGTATTTATATTTTCCAAATTGTCTGTGGAATACACTAAAATGAAAGGAACTATCATATCCTTCTACCTCAGATATTCACACTTATGATACTAGATCTCCCGATCAAATAGCGTTGCCGCGATTTCGTTTAATTCTAAAACGAACTCCATAATTTTAAATCAAGTTGACTTCAGAGATGCATTCAAAAGAGCTATTAGAGGCATACTTTCAGACCACTGTTTATATAGTATTGATGAATTTTTAAACAATTGATAATCTATTGATCAATAATATACTAAGCCATAATCTCTCTATGACTATTTTCTATGTATGACATGCTGTAAACTTATTATATATTAGAGATGAGGGCTCACTCTCCGTATTGTATTTTTTTTCTAGTTGTCTACGACTTTGAACTATGACAGTTACTTTCATAACAAGTTTTGACATAGATCACAGGCGAAACATGTTCTATGTCCTTCCTGCAAGCTTCCACTGCAAGGCAACTAGCTGGAAACCATAGCCCAAATACAACGCATTCATAATTCCACACCAGACAGTGCTGTTTTGTATGCTAGACTAAACCGCAAATACATTTATGGACTCAAGTGTCCTTGAAGAACTAGCTTGAGTAAGTGAGGGGGCTTTGTCTTTCAGCTTGAATGAAGTATTTGCTGTAACGACAACAAGATCACTTCCTCCGATGTCGTATCGCCTTTTATTATGCCTACCGCAGTCGTAGACAAAGCTTTATGTACGAAACAGTTCCAGTTGATACATCAAGGAGGGTACTGCGACCACGCCACTGAGGATGACTGCCATCGATGACCACGACAAAACCCGGAAACTAACCAAAACATTGACTTTGATATGATTCCATTGTGCATAATCTGATTATAAATGAGTGGTGCAATTTTTGATACGAGTTGATAGATTCCAAATAGTCAATGGGTCTTCGTTCAAAATTAAGTCGATGAATTGAAGATTATATTACATCATTCAAGATATTGAGAGTTGAATAATTTAATATTTTCCATACATTGCAGAAAGTTACTTTTCAAACCTTTCTGAAAATATAGATTTTCGAAACCATGATTGACCATAAGTATCACTGGAGTACTATCCCAACATCATAGCGTTATTTCATTACCTCAATACGTGTTTCAATCACCAAGTGATCATTTTCCAGAGAAAGATTAGTTGGTTCAATCTTGCTATTGAAGATGATCAATTGGTAATTGAAACACGTGTAGAGGTGTTGAAAATAGTGGTTTGATGTTGGTATAAGACTCCAGTCATATTCAAATATATGCCAAACACGTTTTTCGATCACCAAGTGATCGTCTTCAAGATGAAGATCAAACTGAATACAGATGCAGTTCCGTTGACCCGGACGTCATCATCCACTTGTGATGCACTGTTTGGAATCCTTGGTGTAGTAATGAATATTACTGAAGTTTCATCCCAACACCAAATCGTTATTTTCAACACCTCGGTACGTGTTTCAATCACCAAGTGATCATCTTCATGAGGAAGATTAAACTGTATACAGATTCAGTTCCGTTGACCTGAGGGTCATTATTTACTTGTGATGCACTGTTTGGAACCTTTGGTATAGTAATGAATATTACTGGAGTTTTAACCCGACACCAAACCGTTATTTCAGTAATTCGAAACCTTTGGTGTAGTAATGAATATTACTGGAGTTCTGGCCAACACCAAACCGTTATTTTTGACACTTCAAGAGGAAGATTAAACTCTTTAATGATAATCACTTGGTGATTGAAACACGTTTCAAGGTATTAAAAATAACGTTTTGATATTGGGATAAAACACCAGTGATATTCAAACATATGCCAAACAGTTGTTCAGATCACCAAGTGATTGTCTTCAAGATTAAGATCAAACTAGATACAGATTCAGTTCCGTTAACCTGGATTTAATTATATACTTATGATGCACTGTTTGGAATCTTTGATTCAGTAATTAATATTACTGGAGTTTCATTCCAACACCAAACTGTTACTTTAGCATCTCGTCGCGTGTTTTGATCACCAAGTGATCATATTCAAGAGGAAGATTGAACTGGATACAGATTCAGTTCCGTTGACCTGGACGTCATTATGTACTTGTGATGCACTGTTTGGGACCTTTGGTGTAGTAATGAATATTACTAAAGTTTTATCCCAACACCAAACCTTCACTTCAACACTTCGACAAGTGTTTTGATCACCAAGTGATCATCTTCAAGAGAAATATCAAACTGATCTTCTGATCCTCGGGATGTTAAAATATCGGTTTGGTGTTGGTAAAAAACTTCAGTAATATGTATTACTACACCAAAGATTCTGAATATTGAATCACATGATTGATCATGATGTCTTTCTGCAAAGACGTTAGTAGCATTCGTTGAATTCACTTTTACATTTTGATAACCGTTTTATGTTTTTTTCATCTTTGCTTGAATGTTCTCTTAGTTCAACCTATGTAAAATATCGGACTTAATCCATATGGCAATTCAGGTACTACTGATTCATATCACACCAAATGCGTGTCTTTGTTATGCAAGAAAATGCTTCTTTGTGAAATTTCCACCAAACAGTTTTACAAAAACCTAATACGTGTTTCGCCATACAATAGCTTATTCAGGCATGGGTCATTAAGAAATAGTGCTTAAGCATAAATGTATGAAGGAAATGATAATCATAAATTTGGTTCCAATATATTTGAAAACTAGTCGAATCACTCCAAACATATGAAATAAATTCTCCTATCGAAATAAAAATAAGAGTCCAACATGGGGATTTACACCCTAGGCAACGGATTCATTATGGAGCAACAATTCCTCAAAACAATGGCATGAAAACCTCGCTTCATATAAAAAGTAACTTGCTCTCACTAGGATTACGTTCTCGAGTCCATTGAAGTTATCCTTTGGTGAAAACCACTCATACGAGGAAATGAACGCTGCATTACCACACTCATTGCTATCAAGCTTCTAAAAAAGACAATTGTACTGGCAAATGTGGAAACTGGATTAGGTCTACAGTTTAAATCGGAATGTAGTGCATTTATCCATTTAATGTTGCCGGACAAATCATTAGGGAGCTAATTTCACACTCCACAAACTTTAATAACATAATCTCGTCTGCCGAAATCGTCGTATATTAGTTTCAGGTACTCGATTTAAATCTCTGATGCAATTCCATACGGAACTTTCTGTATGTGAAATTTTGTAGGAGAATAATTCAATTAGTACAGACATAGTGAATGAATTAAGTGTAAAACATACACCCGAATACAACTCATCAGTTATGAATGGAGTGACCGGAATTTCGTGGTGGCAGTGGCAGTGGCCGGATGTGCTGATAACGTCCGCCTACAAAGAAGGTAGGCGGTTGCCATGTGCTGCCGTGGGGCTCCGTTTTGTATTGTGTGTTAGTTCATTGTGTTGATAATTAAAATGTGTGAGAGTCTTTTCAAAAAGTGAAGAATAAGGGGCGCCATTCATTCACGCCGGTTTCCAGGCCGGGGTGGTTCATATAACTACGCAAAGGGGGCTGCATATGTGAAAAAAACAAAAGGTCTCCGGAGCAGAAGGCAACTTGATGAAAACTGTAACGAAACATTGACCAAAATTCGTTAACATGTTTCGAGAAACGTACAAAGAATGAAGGAATTTCGCTTGAAATTGTTGAAACCAGTACATGACCCTAGACTTCAGGGAATGAAAATTCTATTTTCGTACGACAGGAATTTTTCATATATAATTGCGTCTAAAACCATAACTAGTTGAGAACTTTTACAGAAATATATATTTTTCCTGTACTACCCACTTCGAATAAAATTCTAGCAAATCTGAACAAAGAAGGAAGGCAATACCAACTCGTGAAACTTAAAGTAAGTGAAACTTTGAATACTTGAGTTTTTTGTAATCTTTCAACTCCATCGGTACATTCACAAAAGCTATATTCACAACTCCAAGTTATATTGAAAGTGAAATTGCACGAATTTAGCGAATACTTGAAAGTTTTCTTATCACCAACTGGAGTTTCCTATTCCAAGTAAAACTCTGGCATAGGGTACACGTACTAATCTTATTAGTACGTGTGTAGATAATAATTGAAATAGAAATGGAAACATGGCAATGAGAGATTGAGAAATATATACACATAAAGAATCTGTTTTCAAAATTTCAAAAACTATATCTCACGATTTGATCTTCAAAAACTTCATTTGAAAAATATATCAAACATGTTTCACTAGCACAGTAGCTTTGTCAAGTGATTTGATCACTTCAAATCACTTCATCAAGTAACGGCCGAATCAATCAGAAAAAAAATGTATTCTCTTAATGGTCATTCCTGATAACCTTAACCAATGTTTTTCATTTCTTACTATCAAGTTTTCCACTATCGTAGTCACAAAATTTGGCAAATAATTTGAGTATGACGTGAAGGGTGAGTGATTTTTCATTATTATTAATTGTAAATTCTGTCTCATTTGGTACACTGTAAGTGATAAATAACATTTGGATAAGGTCCGGTCCTTTGAACTTCCACTATTTGCTTTCCAATTGGGATTCAATCCTTCAATATCGAGTTCTCTCAATCCATATGACACGAGTCCCAGTAATAGTCGCTTGAAACATTATCGAAGTCCTACAATATTTCTTTGAAAAGTCACACCAAAAAAATTTCCATGTCTAACACCCTATAGATTTATGACATTAAACTCAGTATTACATTTTGTGTATCAGACTCTTTCCTCAACCCAAATTGACTTCTAGAAATTTATCTAGAAATACGTATATCCCTTATGTATAGACATTTCACAATTTTGAAAAACACCGTTAACAGAAAGATGAATCGGTAATATTCAACTTATTTTTCTTTCACCTCCATGTGAATACCCATTTGACAAAGACTTATCAATTTTAAAAGTCAGAGGTGTTTTTATAGCTCACTTACATATTCCCTACCATTCTAACAGGAACATTTTTGGTTGTCACATTATGACCTATCCACTATGACATCCAAAAAGATATAGAAAAAATGGATACATATAGTAACATATCTGTTCATTACTGTTTCCATAAATATACCGTGCGTCTCAATAGTCAAAATGTGTTAGAAAAATCGAAAGTGCTAATATACAGTGTGAACGTTAACAGTTCCGCCCATTGAAATTTTTTAACGAATTAAGATTTCAAGGCCGTTCAAGAATAAAACATTCAGGTACATTTCATTAGTTTGAACTTCGATTGTATTATATCATATTGAATAATCTGGAATCCCTGAAAGAATCAATGAAATTAAAAGGATTAGCTGAAAAATAACAATTATATTAAGCAAAAAAAACTGAGATTACAATGAAATGAAATACGAGCAACAATTGAAAATTGAACAATTACCAAGAAATGAAAATTAAAAATCAGAAGATTTCAAGCCGAGTTACTTCACAACGTGTCGATTGTTAGTATCCATAATCGTCTTCGTGTGATAACTAGACTCATTCCTCCAAGAGTTGAATATTCATGGGTCATTCGAGGGCTTTAACCTGTCCTCTGTTACCTCTCTGCTTCACCGGTTTAGCGGGAGCTGACCGTTTGGTGCGAGTTGGCCGATTTTCACTTGATTATGGGTTTCTATATGTTTTGCATATATCTAAGCTAGCTTGACCGCAAGCTAAATGCGCTGTTATTCAACGTATATACGGCTTCTTTGAATTTTCTCCTGAACCAGTGTGGATGACTTAAGCTTGAGACCACTTGATTTTATGTTGATGAGCCCAAGCATGCTTCGATATTCATGGATTTGCTGGTCTCTCCTCGCTATGTGATTCTCTTGTGCTCGGCAATGTGAATGATTTCAGCTTGGGACCACTTGATGTTACGTTTATGAGTCCAAACATGCTCCGCTATTTCTGATTTGCTGGTTTCTCTTCGATGTGTGTGTTTCTTGTGTTCGGCACTGCAAACTTTCCAAAGCCTCTTAATTTCATCGATGTAGGATTATCCTCACTGGTACGGTATCCGGTAATGCCGTGCGAGTGCCAGAGACGAAAAACTATAGGAGTGTCCTTTATATTTTTTCAGGAATGTGGTCAATGTTTCCAATCGGAAAAACACACATGTACATTTTCTTAGAACTTCATATTGTCACCTTCCACTCTGAGTCCTAATGGATGTTCTCATCCACGACAGAATTGACCAGAGGCGTGACAATTATGAAGCATTGAATCGGAATAAATTTCATAATATTGAAGAATGAAAATGGTAGAAGTTTTTTTTTTTGATTTTGGAAAATAATTGGGGATATAAAACAAGGTGATTGATGATAAATGATATTTTGTCTATTTTTCTTTCAACATATTTTCACGAGTTTATTTCATATGGAAAATTTTACTTGAATATTCAGTTGGATATTCGAGCCATCTAACCTCATAACTGAGTATGTTGATAACTGGTCATAGGTTGTTTCAATAGTTTTATCCGTTTTATTGCCTTGGGTTTCTGTAGCTCCGTATCTCAATTAATATTTATTCTACTTTGTCGTAGTATCTAGTGATCAAAAGAAAATTTTATACTCTATACATTGATGATAATCATTTCAGCTCATTATTATATGATGTTGACAAATTTTCGGCCAATTTTTCTCTACGAATCCATATTGAACCAAAGCGCCGCCGAAACAGCCCAAAAATTAACCAGGCATTTGGCAATGTTGGTGTTACGAACGTACTGTTCGATGTTGGAGATTTCAGCTTCGAAGATGAGACGCGAAGTGGTTAACAACGACTTGAGGATCCTGTTGGAAACTGACCATCACAAACGGTACATTATATGACGGAAGACTACGCGTCAGCTCCCATAAGGTTTTTGATGGTTCAGAACGTATTCGAAAGATCAAAAAGGTTGAAAAGTTGGTGCTCCACGATTTGAACGATCGACAGAAATTATAATGTTCTTCTTTGCTTTTACGCAACCAAAACGATCCCTTTCTTGAATCGGATCGCCGTGTGTGATAAAACGTGAATTTTCTACGAAAACAGGAGACGTTCTGTACAGTGGTAGAACACAGATGAGCCACCCAGGTACTTTCCGCAGGTGAAAATCCACCAAAAAAACACGATGATTATTTTATGTTGGTCAGCGGCTGGTGAGATCCGCTATGACTTTCTACAACCAGACCAAACCATCACAGTAGATTCCTATTGTGGGGAAATTGACGGAACGTACCGTACGTGTCTTGAAATCTCTTAACTTCGTATTTATATTCATTTGTATTTCTTTAGTTTTGTTCAATCATTTTATTTTTACTTGTATTTTATTTCACTATTATTTCATTTCATGTTATTTTTGCTCAATATAATTGTTATTTTTAACTATTCATTTTTAATTCTTTCTTTTCAGTTGTTTCGGGGATTTCGAATAATTTTATATATTAGACAATGAAAGTCCAAACTAGTGAAATTCATCATGAAACATTGTCAATCACCTTCAAACAAACCGTTCAAAAATCAAACGAATTGACCAACGAAGTTCTGCTTCACCCACAATACTCCCCAGACCTTTCTCCATGCATTTCGATAACTTTCTCACTTTCTCGACTTGTGTCATGTTGGAAAAAGTGCACTGATTCTAATGTAGCCTATTTCAAATAAATTGAATAAGTATTCACCGAGATATTACAGTTCAAAGTAGACTCATAAAACGGCCAAATCTGTTGACACAACCTTATAATTTACTGTCAATAATACAAAAAATCACAGAGAGAACTTACAATCTTTTAACGTATCAAGCGACCAATTTTCTCAAAAATCGTATTGACAAGACCTATTGAACAAAACTACACATCTGTTAGTTTCCTTAACTGCTGAAATATCAGCTTCTAAATGATCACTTTCGCTGACAACAAAAAGATTCATGTCATAAAGTAACTGCAGAAAATAGTAGTAGTAGTAGTAGTAATAGTAGTAGTAGCAGGTAAAGGTTGTTCACGTTAAGAAGAGAATGTCGACACAAGATGACAAGTTACGGCGATGCCAACATGTGCACTATTTCGAACTTTCATGTTTTTTTGTATTGCTGATATGTTTTATTGCTATTATCCTCACTTACTTTTAATATTTGTTGAGACTATTTCGACAATACTTTAGGCATATTGAATATACGCAAGTCTCATCAAAAGAAATGATTAGTTCCGAAAAGAAAAGAAAGACTGACAGTTTTCGAGTTTTTTCGATTCGGCAGCTTCTGAAATTTTACTATCAATGAACAACTTACGAAATGAAATGTTACTAGTTTCATTGATACTAGTAACGTTGATTTTTTTCATATTTTATAATCTTTCATTTTTCAATTCAAATTCTGAGTTGGATAGCAATAATCACCCAATATAGGACAACATTATGAACTGCAATGAAATTTAATACGACTCTTGGTGTGGAAACATGATACTCGCTTTTCTATGTTCATCGCTAGATATACGTCACAGCAAACCCATTACTCTACGTCGATTGATAATATTTTACCAGAACGACAGTATCGCCTGCAATGATCACGTTTCATTATAAAACTGGGAATTGCTGTTTGGCACGCGCACCATAAGGAATGCAGAAAAAGACAAAACTAATGCAACAAGTTTATTTTTGGCTCTAACCATAAGAGTACGACTTTTATCTCGGTATCTGATTTGTGTAATCCCGCATTCGGAAATGTTATGGTAATGCGTCGTCGTATATGGTTGAATTCAATCATGCAATATCGAGATTCAAATGCTTTCTGCTGACTACGTTACCATTCGAAAGATCGGCGACATTTATGGCGCTAACTGATCAGCTTAAAGATATATATTTAGGCAAAACAGGGTTTACTGAAGATGTCTTGAGTGTTGATGTGTTTACAAGACAGCATTTCAGTTTGCTGTGGTATTGAATATCTCACAGTAGTTTTGGATCATGTAAACAGTCTTTCAAATAACTTTAATGAAGTTTTCCATTCGTATATTGAAATATGCAGAGTGATCAGAACAGAACAGAGTTGGTGACAGGAATTGCGTCGATCCTTTCCAAACATTAATGAACCTTCTATTTTAGCGTGATAAACTTTCAAGCTGATATAGATTTTCTCACTATTTGAAGCTGAATAAATATACTTTCATGATTGAAATACTTCTGTATACCGGAATAAATAATGAAATTAAATTATTAGATGACATTTGTGATGTAGTGTTTGGAACCTCTGAAATACTAATGAATATTATTGGAGGTTTTTCCTAACACCAATCCGTTATTTCAACACCTCGACACGTGTTTCGATCACCAAGTGATCATCTTCAAGAGGAAGATATTTCTCTTGAAGATGATCACTTGGTGATGTCGAGGTGTTACGGTTTGGTGTAAAAACTCCAATAATATTCATTAGACGAAATATAAAAAGATACTGAATGACCACAAAACCAAGTGAGACTATCAAAATATTCATTTAGCGATATCCAGAATATAGTGAATAATGCAAGAGCTTAGTTAATTCGCAAAAGTTCTAAGTGACTTAGTAAAAAACAGATTTAATGATTCCTATTGTTTTTTGGTGAACAACTTTTCACAATCTGAAAATAAATCAAGTTGAATCAGCTTTCCCTTTATTATACTTCAGCAGATTTTATGGTCACTCCTTTAGAAAGTCTTTCAGAGAAGATTCAATTTCATTGAATATGGAATTCTGAAAAGGATTAATTTGCCTGACTTCAGAGAGAATAAAAAAAATTATCATGAAAATTATGTTGTGACCAAAGACTTTATTTCATAATCAAATAAATCACAGCTAGAAATTAAAAAAAAAATAAGAATAACTACTTACGTGCATACATAAGTGCACACACTATATTTTTGTTATTCCATCTCGATTTTTATAATTTTTTTGTTTTGGAAGTGAAAGTTGAAATTAACACTCGATATTGCAGTGTCATTCAATGTGAGATAGGGAAAAATATTAACTCACCTGAATCATCCTAATCTTTATTGTTGTTTTTTTTTCTTTCAGCAAAATCGAATTTGAACTAACTCACCTGTAACAAAAAAATACTGAAGAGATACAGAAAAATGAATCAAAAAGTGAATATTTCTATTTACTTACATGCTAAGTGAAACATTCATCTCAATTCGATTATCGACAGAACGCGTCACAGAAAACAGTAACATAAATAATTGTACTAGTTCTAGACTTTCCAGTTCAGAAATGAAAATATCAAGTAGACTATAGTAGGGTTTTAAACCAATGATTGAAGTGTATTTTATCAATAATATGTACCAGATACATATAAGAAGCTGTTGATGTAGTTATGTGGCTGATGTAAACAAATTTTTATATAAATTGATGGATGAAGCCGTTGTTACTACGTGGTAGGAGATCATGATGAAAAGAGAAATTAAAATTTCTATGTTTTTACCACTTTTATTTGTAACTAACGTTACTGCAGTTTTGGTAGATACATGGTTCATTTGCCTTATCACAAACAATTAACATGGTCAAGCAACCGAAACAACGTGTTCTTGGAATATTTTACGTCCCAGAACATCAATAAATAACATGAACAACATATTATTTAATACGTCTCTGATTGAAGTCAATGATATTATTAGTAGTGCTAGGAATCACATGATGAAAGGTAAGACCTTGTCAATCCTTATCTCTTAATTTTCGACTTTTGAAGGTTGTTATTTATAGGAAGACAACAGCTGGTTGACGATAAAATACATTTTTACCGATTTTTTCACAGTTCACATTGCAGAAATGGAAAACATTTTGATAATTATTAATGGATCACAAACAGCTGATAATGAAATACAAACTATTATTGATGTTTTTTCCTTCATAACATTTTATTACTGAAACCACATCCAAGCTTTCACCAATTTTTCAAAATACTGACAAGATAAAACTCACAAATAAAACTGTTCTCAGAATATATTCATTTTTTCTAAACATTAAAGGTGAAGTTTCATTAAAATTCCAATCAAAGTTAATCTATGGTTTGAATAGAAAGAGTTATATTTTTAGGAGTGACTAATTTTTTGGAAAAGAAAGTTTTTGACTTTCTACTACTCCATCTTGATACAAAAAAATGTGGGAATCTTTCAAAGAATAGAAGGAAGCAATCAATTTTAAAATAAGTAACTCCATACATGGATGTGTGTTTTTTCGTATAATGTTATGCAGATTGGCAAGTATCATACGGTGAAACATCGATGTCTATCAATAAGTACAATTTTTTACCATTCATTCAGTATAGAATTTCCTGTGAATGATACCTGATTTTATTCCATAACGAATGTTTGGACTACAAATTGTGTAGAGAATATTGTCTCCTGTATAATTCAGTGTTCATATAAAAGTATTTCTTTTCGTGTAATTCAATGTTTATATTAAAGTAGCTGTTTCAGGAGGGCTTTTTGTTCCAGTTTGTGTCTGAAAGTTACTTCTTTGAATGATCTGCACATCCATGTATAGAGTTACTTATTTTTAAATTGATTACTTCCTTCCTTTCTTTGACAGATTCCCACATTTTTTGTATCTCAAAGAATAATCTATAGTATTCCTTGTTTCGATTACTATGCCGAATATGTAAGACAGAGTTGTAAATCTCTATATAAAAGCAATTGCAAAATATATCCTGAGAGATGTGCCCTCTGTGAGCATATCTGCAGGGAGGGTCATGCAATGGACAGCAATTCTGTAAAAAGACAAAGAAGTTTCGTAAAAACCATTCTTTGAAACGGTATCCATTTTCCGAACTTGAAATTTCTTGGATAAAAAATACGGATTGAAATTTCAAGTGAAATTCGATTCTTATAGGTAAAAAATTGAGATGTTCTCAATGTCAACTTATTTGAGGTTACTCAAATAACATTTTTCATTCACCAAAATCACATATTCATGAAATGGAATGGAGACAAATTATTATAATTATGAAATAAATTCAAATTCAATTATAATTGACTTTTAAGTTGCATAAAACTCATAGTTGCATCCACAATTTATTATCATCATCAGATGTTAGAACGGTAAAACCAGTACATGTTTCGAAACTATATAGGTTCATCATCAAGTCATTAATTGAAAATTATATAATGAAAGAAGAACAACCTAACAATAGTAAATACAATGAAGTTTAGAACTTTTTACAAAGAAAAGAAATTTTCATAATGGAGAACAGAGAGTTATCACATGTTACCGGTAAATAATTGGTCACAGTGACATGATAATAGTAATGAAAATTTCATACTTACTAATATGGAGGAAGTTTATAACATCATATCTATAAATGACTGAAGTATGGAAGGCTAATCAACATCAAAATCAAAAAAATCACAGGAAAAAAAATTGTAATGAAAGAGACCTTAACTGGATTAGATGAGAAAGGAGAATCAACTGTCAAAAATAAATAAAATCGAGGTGACATGAAACAGTGACAAGAGACCTGCGAACACAGAACACAACAGAAAAAGAACCATCGCATATATATCAGCTTCCAAGAAGGACCACCACATACATCAACTTCTGTATTAACTATTGCTATGTTGTTCTTTTTTTATTGTAGAATTTTTAAATAATCATCTGATGGTTTTGGTTTGTAATTGTGCAATCCATTTCTAAGATGTGCTAAGAGTTTGCCAACACATATTTCCAAGCGAAAACTAAAAAATGTTCTTGTCGATCTGTGTCATACAACAAAATAATTTAGTAGCAATTCAGCTTTAATTTAGTTGAAACACATTTAATAGATTATCGTATGAAATTTTAATTGTATATTTATGTTTTTATGACTGATAATATTTGTAAATGTAAGACCTTTTCAATGATTTTATTGACTTGCCCTATATCACATGTTATCTAACAGGATGAATACATTAGTGATTGTATTGTATTGGTGAACCTATATAGGTCCCAAACGTACTGATTGATGGTTTTACCGTTCTAACATCTAAGGGTGATAATAAATTGTGGAAGCGACTGAGTTTTTAAGCATCGTAATCTACTACACTTCACTTCGAGATATAAAGGACTTCTACCACAGGTTATTATTGACTTTCACAAATGTCTCCTTCAAGGTTCATATTGCCTAGTCAAAGCTATTTCTTCCTTCAAATTCAAAAAAATATCAATCAGTGTAACAAAGCCAACTGACTGAACTGTATTGTCCATTTATCCTCAAAATATTCATGAAACCCTTTTTGTGAGAAAATTGACATTTCAACTAAGACATTATTGCTTCAATAAATTGGCCCTGAGCAAGGCGTTCCGATTACCCATTCACAGCAAACAATGTCTCGAGAATGATGTAGGAAATCAGGTTTCCAGAATGCCATCCATCTTTCCTCTCCTTCTAGAATGATTGATGAAACGTAACATCCGGAAGGGAATTCAAATAGCGCCCGGAGTCAAGCCCCCGCAACACAGACCGAGACAAAATAATCCACCCTTTTCGTTTTCCGTGATGTAAATTTTTCACACTGAGTACGGTTCCTAGCCGTTATATCTGTTTGTAATTTTCCCGCTGACTCCAGCCACCGTGAGGAAATTGATGTAAATATTTAAAACACAATCAGGTTACGATAGCGCCAGGTTTTCTTGTGATATCGCGCAAAGTTTTCCAACATTTTCACCAGAAAGAGGTAGGTGTTAATTTTGATTCGCTTCACCTCTTTCTGAAATTTAATATCGAGATTGATGGCTTTTGAAATTGAATCTTCGTAAATAGGATATCTGTAATGGAAGTCGCCGGAAAGGGAATTTCAGATGCTGTTGCGGAGTTTCAGTGGAAATGGATGCTTGATGAATTTTTTTAATTTTGTAGAGGGAAGGAAGAATGTACCGATTACATTTTCCAAACACCAGAATTATCACAGTCATCAAAGGGCATTTGATTGAAAACGTAAAGTCTTCAGGAGAATGAATTATAACTTCTTGTTTGTAAATCACTAGGCGATTGCAAGGCTTATCTTAGAAGTTTTATTTGCTCAAATCATATATTTCTTGTAGAGATTTGGCAAAAAAAATGGAGAACATACAAAAGTGTTTTTTTGTTTGAAATAAGTGCTGACATACAGTGAACGATGCATGACTGCTTTCTTCCACAATGATAATAATATTTTAATAATAACATTTGCTCCCAGAAATCATTATTTTATGCGAGCGCTTTCGATAGCAGGCTGTGCTATCATCTTCATGATTCTACTCAAACTGAAAATGTATCTTCTTGTTTGTTCTTTTATATGGTTGAAACGCTCTAGTACAGGTATTTGTCCTCTCCTTCCATTCGGATGTCTGTTTAAAAAATGCCTGTACTTGGGTTACATCGGGTAATCTCCTTTATGTTGATGTTTCTCTAGGTTCATTGTTTCTAGGAATGTATATTGCTTTGAGGAGTATATTGAATGTTAGGTCGTGTTATTTTTTAATTTGTATTTGTTCCTCGATAAGTGAATTACGCCTTCTCAATTTATGGATGTTTAGATTTTCCCAGATGTTTATACGATTTCCTTCATTCACTTGTTTTATGAGTGTGATATTTTTTAATGGAAAAAAGTTATATTTTGTATAGCGTATGTTGCGAGGTTTGATTTATATGTTATAGGGTTTATGTATGCTTTTTTGTGCTCTTAGTACCTTTGGATCAGTTTTTTCTTGGTTTGGTCGTTATATAATTTGTTGCAGTCCAAGTACTGTATACCACATTTAGGTTTTTTGTCTTCTTCTTTTTCAAAGATGTTTATTTTTCGTGTTATTCTTGTGTTTGGCTTGTAAGTAATATGTTTGAAGAGGTTTGTTATATTTTTAAGAAACATCCGGATGAAAGGACAGGACAAATTGTATACATGAATGAATATTACAAACAATATAACATATACGAAGAATGAATGAATATAAAAATCACATTCATTAAGGTCACATGTAGAAAAAATTTCAGTGAGAGTCATAAGTAGGGCAAAGTAGGTAAATGATATGATCAGCAGGCAGATTGGTCTTTTTTTTAAATACTCATTTGGAATTCATAATTCTGCTAAACATATCACGTCTCATCTTGAGAATCCAGTCAGTCGAACAATTTTTGTATTTTCTATATTTGCCAATATTCTGGGTCTCATGAGGTACGTACTTACATGTTCCAGGTGCCAGTTAATTGACATTTCGCTGTCCGATTGTTTACCCACATAAAATATAGCGTATTGTGAACATGTTCGTGAACACGTAATATAATTTTTCAATTTTTATGAATGACTATATTTTCTCGGACTTGGGTTTTTTCATACAAGAAATTGCTACAATGATCAAGTCTTGCCATTTATTAGTTTCATGATCCATTTTCGAATTACATTAATACTTTATACCAAACAATCGCTAAATCGCCACATTCCAAAATTCCGTATGGAAGTTGTTATTATATTAGTTAGAAATAATTCATTTTCAATTGTCAGATGTTCATGATGTCTTCAAGATATCTAAATTTCTGAAGAATACCCTTCAATCGTGACACCAAGGTATTGCTAAAGGGATATCATCATGTAAACCAACCTTGAGGGGGCCTAGATTTGGTAATACGCTTTTGTGTGCTTAACAGTAAATTTTTTGAATTGAAACCGATATGAAATTTTGAGAAAATCACCCTCAACGGTTTGTTTCATATTGCCAAGTTTGAGAAGTATACGGGGTGTTTCTTAAACATGCGATAAAAATTTAAGGGACTATTCGCTGAACAATTCTAAGGATATTTTAACCTTTGATGATTTTTGATAGAGCGCTTAGTTTCGAAGATACGGAGTAGAAAATAATTTTCACAATAACAATTTATTACCAAAAATGATATGTAATGTTTTTTAATCTACAAGAACTGTTGAAAATGACTACCCCCACACTCAGATGCAAAAATGAGCCTTTTTCCTAAGAATAGTACAGCGAACGTGTCACGAGTGGCAGCACTAGTAGTAGGGACAAACATAAACTATTCTCATGAAAAACAATGTTATTTATGTATTATCGATTTATTATTTGAAAATATTGATCTGATATAAAAAATTATTTTGTGCTAGTATAATGCCAACAAAGCATTGCTGTTTTGCGAATTGTACATTGGATAATCGGTATCCGAAAGAAAACGTGTTTTTTATATCATTTATAAAACCTCATATTACTGAGGTTAGATGTAATAAATGGATACATGCTTCGAGAAGAGTCTATTGAATTTCTTCATTCTATTTTTTAATAATCTTTCCAAAATCTTAGAAATATTAGAAAGTGAGGAAATTAGTCTATAATAACATATTTTTCATTTTCCCATTTTTATATAGTAGTTTTATTACTCCATATTTTGAAACCTTTAGAAAGCACCCAGAGTCGAAACGTTTGTTACATAAAAATGTTAGTGGAGAGCATATTTTTTTGGCTACTTCTGTTTCTGATCGGATGTTATCATCTAGTTGACAACTTTAATTTTGTGGAAATTCATTCATGTTTCAAAGTTGATTAACTGTTAGTTTCTCGTGAAATTCACACATTTGAAAAAAATGTAAATTTGGATATTTTGATACATCTAAAGAAATATTTTTCAGTTCAAAACTTTTGAGAGACTCGGAAATAATATGAAATCATATTGAATTCCAACTCAACCAGAATTCTCGAAATATTCTATCAAATTTCCAATGAAATATTCAGAATAGCAAATATCAGTATTACTGAGAAATGAAGAAATGCAATCTCGTAGTGAATATGTATTTTATTGCTTTCAAATATTTCTGCTTAGTTTATGAAAATTTTTATGATACACAATTATGCGAAATATGGTTCAGACTATACTTTTGATTCCATAATATTAAAATCAAGACCTTGAAAACATTATATTTCTTCGATGTTGTTCTGCATGAACGAATATAGTATAATGAGAATGTAAGATATGGTTGAATTCCTGTAGAAAATATTGTTTTTAGGTTGACCCTGTTAATTATTTGCATTTGTATTCATAGAAATTTTTTCAAAATTTATAAATTATTTATAAATAGAATTCGGTACAAATACTTCATTATTATGAAGAACTGAATGTGATTTTGAAAGAATGATTTTGGGAATGATCGAGGGAATAATAGATTCTGTGAATTATCGGTTTTCAATGGACTGAAAAAGTTCAAAATAAAATTGACAACTTTATGAAAATATAAAAACGAAAAAGTAGTGGTTCACCACTTCCGTGTTAGGAATCACAAGTAGAATGGTAAGTCCTCGTTAGTCCTTAGCTCGCACAAGTTTCTCAACTTCTGAGAGTTGTCGTTCGTTCGTTCGGAAGCCAGGCGGTTTGACGTGTTCACTCACTCGAATTGACTGCCGTGTTGGTCGGTGGTTCAAGTCCTAGTCTGAACGATCTATTTTTACTTGCTATCGTTCAACCCGTAGTAGGAATCACACGTTAAAAGTTAAGAACTGGTAAATCCTTAGCTAGCACAAGTTTCAACTTCTGAGAGTTGTCGTTCGTATGGGGGCGGCAGCTGATTAACGGAAAAACAGATTTTAACCACAAAAACTTTGTGACTGGAGCATTTCAATTTTCATTTATTCCGGTCTGTAGAAGGTTCTAATACCCAATTAGAGAGGGTTCATATTTATTGAAAAATGGTTTTCCAATAGACAGTTCAATGTAAGACGAAAGAAATTGTTTGATAGGTAAGTTACACTTTCAACTATAACAAAAAATAAAATCAAACTGTGATGTATATTGAGAAATATATTGCAGACTTTTCAACCCATCTTACCAGACAGGGGTTTCACCTTCTTTCTGGAAGATTGATCGCGTTCAGCCTATTCCCAAATGGACAAAAAACTCTTCCAAATAACTACAGACCAATTGCTTTGCACAGTGATATCCAAAATTATGGAGAAAGCCGTAAATCACCATATCCTCAAATATTTGGAAGGCTTCAACATCCTGAGTGATCATCAATATGGATTTCGGACACAAAAACAGGCAACCCTCTATCGTATGTCACATTTCTTTCATAGAAATGAAGCATTTCAAATCATCTAAAAGAACAATTCGTTCAGGCCAGTCTCAACTCCCTTACACTGTAGGGTAATGGGCTGACGCCTACCTGAAAACAACTATTCCCCTGGCTAGTACCACAAAGGGTGTTGGAATATATTCGATAGGTGTCTGTGCAGGATTCTTCACTGACACCTGTCGGATACAATCCAACGCCGTGGTATCAGCCAGGGAAGAAGTTATTTTCTGATGGGTGTCAGTCCACTTACCTACAATGTAGGGAGTTGAGACTGACCTGAGAGAATTTTTCTTCTGATGATTTGATTTATAGCCAGTCTTCAAGTATGCTCACTTAGTATATGTGAAAAAAAAAATTCCTCAGAACAATTGGAATTGCGTATCCTTCGAATATATTTCATGAGTTAAGTAGAAAATTACTCCAGAGAGTGTTTTTGTGAATGATTGACTTTCCAGAAAGACTGAGACCAAAATGAACTAGAAAATTTGTCCAAATTTTTCAAAATATTATAAGAAGGTGGATCTCAACATTTTTCGTTTACTTCAACAATTTATGGGCAAGTCAAAACAAGAAACGACAGAAAACGAAAAGTTTTAGATATTCAGTTCCATAGACCAGATAAAACTAGAGTCTCTCAACATTTATTAGAGAAAGGTCACTAAATCAGTGAGAAATGCTCGAAACATGATAAAAGAGTTTCGCTAAAAACGTTTGCATCATCAGGAGATGATAAAGACTTCTTTCATCCCCGGAAAATACTGACTTCGTTGGCGAAATGTGCTTCGTTTTCTGATATATATGATAACAGAGTTTCGCTAAAAACATTTGCATCATCAGGAGATGATAAAGACTCCTTTCATCCCCGGAAAATACTAACTTCGTTAGCGAAATGTGCTTTGTTTTCTGATATATATGAAGTATTTTCTTTGGATTATGAAATACTCATTTAAAAGTATTGATTGGACTAGGGAATTTGATAACCCACATCAAGTGAGGCGATGCTTCTTCCAGATATATGTAAAAACAACATGATTTAGTTGATATTTTTGTTTTGGTGTGTGAAACTGTTTTCAATAGGTAAGCCTGGGTATTGTTACGTGCATTTTTCCAGTGGAAAGATCGTTATAAATATATTTCATCCAAAAATACTGTTCATTATCTTCTTTTACTGGTCGGTCGGTAGCCGGTCGGTTCGACATGGGTTCTTTGTTTACTTACTCGAATTGGCTGCCGTGTTGGTCGGTGGTTCGAGCCCCAGGCTGAACGATCAATTTTCACTTGCTATCGTCCAACCGTGTTAGAAATCACACGTTAAAAGGGAAGACCTCGTTAATCATAAGTTCGCACAAGTTTCGACTTCTGAGGGTTGTCGTTCGTAGGAGTGCGACAGCTGGTTAACGAAAAAACAGATTTTTAACAAAGCAATGTCTCGATGATCTTGGATATATAAAATCTTTATGATATTCATGTGTTGACTATTCACATGTTCATAAAGATAAATAAGGCAGGTATAGTACAATTCCATAATGGTAGGCACTGAATTCTCAGAAATATTGCAATAAAATGAAGTCTATATATTTCATCATCAATTTTTCTCATTTGTTTAGTAAAATTTTCGTGCGGCACTACAAGAGACAGAATAAGGCAAAAATGTCAGTCATTTTTGAGAATGTAGTACCTACTATCTTGGAAAAAAAGTATTGTAAATTTTATAATAAGTAATGATTACCAAATCAAATCTATTGTTTTCTATTATTTCTGAAACATGTTGCTTACCATTTGAGTGAATATATCCATAGTTTAATTTCTCTTCTGAAAACGCGTTTCAAAAATGCACAGGAATAATTTATTACACAGAAACTATATTATGGTTTAAAAAGTCTGCCTCATTCTGCATTATATCCTAATAAATGCGACTTGGTTTTCCACGCTCCATAAATTTGAAAGGTTTGGGCACGATTCATAAAAAACATTTCAACTTGTATTAATATTAATGCGAACAATAAAAGCCAGGAGAGCGGGAAGGAACGCTATTTAAAAATGAAAATGCGACTCTAATGGTTCAAAAACGATAAAGCATCTGGGGCCATATTTTTCTTTTCGTATTTTTGTCCGACTAGTTGACATATCGACTTCATAACGTGGTACGTGAATGGAGCACTTCAAACTATTCTAGGGAGGTGGATGGAAAACAAATTATTTAGACGAGTCAGAGAAATTTCTAAGTATTTCTGTTCCAGAAATGAGTGGTACATCTTTTTGAATTATTAAGGAGTTGGTTAGAGCCCTGTCAGCCTCTTTCAGAGTTGATACCATTTCAATGTGAGATAGGTCTGACATATTCGGAACAATTCTCTTATATGGGATCATATTTATTGTACACTCATTTATTTACACTCACGTACAGCTTTGGCACAGTTATACTATAAGTTCATATTATGTGTTGCATTTCATATTATTTTTGTCGTCGTGTTAATACAGGGTGTTTCAAATTCGATCCTCACCATTGGAATCTCGGAAACTATACACTTTTACATTGCCACTTTTACTCGCTACATGATGATATTTTCATATTTGCTATCCGACGTTTCGTCTTCCGTCTTCGTCTTATGGGCGCGACATTATATTCTTTCTGATTTTACCTTTTCAATGATGTATCATAAGTTATCATTATTTATTGAAAAATTGGAAATTTTGGAAATATATTAATTCTTATCATAATAGGCTTTGACTTTGATGTTTCTAAATTTGACTTTCAATTTGTTACACTCAATGACATTTTGTTATTGTCATTGAATTCTTGACGAAAAATGGCCTTCATGGATGAAGAAAAAAGAGTTATTATGTCAAAATTTCACCAAGTTTCTTTTGTTGAAAAGCCAACAAAAAAATCCGGAAGTCTACTGATATACTCGAAATATCAGAACTTCCTCAACGGCATATAGTTAGTCAAGTGAAATGCCTCAATTCAACCATCTTTGTATCTCTCATAGTATCCGAGATCCCAATGGTGAGGATCGAATTTGAAACACCTTGTATAAACTTTTACTGTTTCATTCAGAGTCAGATCAAACAACTTGATCTTCATCTTGATGATGAACACTTGGTGATCGAAACACGTGTCTAGGTATTGAAATAAAGGGTTGGTGTTGGAAAAAACTCTAGTGATATTCATTACTGCACCAAAGGTTCCAAACAGTGCGTCGCATGAACATCTCAATAAATTTTGAGAAGTCCAAGAATTCCAAAAGATTGAGTGTTAAATCTTCCTCTTTCAAATGAGGAAAGATGGTTTGCAAATGTGGAAACGGTTAATTAATTTTATTGAAGGTTAGTAGAGTGTTTTGCTGAATATACATCAAATTCATTCATCATTTTCTGAGAGGCTCATTGTGCAATATACAAGAGCAAGTTTTTTGTTCATACTGGTAGTTTAAATATTAAATTTCATTGTATTCACCGCTTTTCCAGTCAGCACTAACTTTCAAAAGAAAGCTGTTGAAATATCATTATATTCTACTCATAAGTTTGCGAGTTATTGTGCTAAACGGTACACTACTTTTGTTATTTTCGGAACAATGGATCAAAAACGATTTCTTATTTCAACTTTATACTGTTCCTTGATGGGAAATTCATTGTTCAAGCGAAGTAATAGCATGAAAAGTGTTATAAGGACTCCGCTCTAGTCTGATCAACAAGTTCAAAAACATGAAAAATAGAGATAAAGGTCCTAAAAATATGAGCTCATTCGATTCGGAATGACCTACAGAATAATGTTTTTGAAGGATTTTGGCGCAGGTAAAAAATTGCAATTGTTATTGACAAAACAAGATTAATATTAATATTTGAGCAATTTTGAAAAAAGCTCGTTGAAGAAGAGGAAATTTCTGATAAAAAAGTTCCGAAACTCTATCTCCATTATTTATAATTTTAATTTGAAGTTGAAAATAGGGTTCCGCGCGGTTGTTATGCCGCTAAAGAGAGTTAATCAAATGAAATAATTTTTATATAACATAAAATACCATTTTAAAAATTTGAGAAAATCTTCTAAGCACTTGAATGAATCGAGTCCCGTGGAAAAAAAGTTTTATCACCATTTTTCAAAAAGTTATTCAATTGTTAACCAACAAAATTTTTCCCAATCTCCGTTGGTATAAATAATGGGATAAAAGGTATGAATTTTGTCTAGAGATAATTATGATTAAAAAAAAATCTTAATTTCAATTTTTAATTGTTCAAAATCAATTTCTATATATTTCCATTGTTTAAATAATCAGTAAAGAAATGATTCTGCTTTTAAAAATCATCATTTACACTTTTTTTTTATTCATTATTAATTGTTCATTCAATTTGTTATAAACAAATATTGACCAACTTTATATATTTTTCTGAAGCAGAAAAAAATTATAAAAACAGCTATATACAGTGTGTCTCACTTCTCATGGAAACACCCCCGTATCTTCCGCAATATTCGAGGTAGAACGATGAAACTCTCAGGACTGATGAAAATGCTCAAAATGCACCTACCACCTGAATGGTGTTGGCCAAAGTGATATACACTGTCCGCCACTCGCGATGGAATACCCCATTTTTACAGTAAAACATATGAAGGGGCAATATAAGCTCAAATTTTTTTCAGATTCGTGATCAGGACAACCATCTTAGTACGAATACTCCTTTCTTCTGGAAAAATTTCAGTCCTGAAAAATCCGAATTTGTCTCACTTCTTATGGAAACACCCCCGTATCTTCCGTAATATTCGAGGTGGAACGATGAAACTATCAGGACTGATGGAAATGCTCAAAATGCACCCATCATCTGGATGATGTTGGCCAAAGTGATATACACTGTCCGCCACTCGCGATGGAACACCACATTTTCACTGTGGATGGACAGTTCAGAGAGTTTCATCGTTCTACCTCGAATATTACGGAAGATACGGAAGATAATACTTCCATGATAGGTGAGACATACTGTTTAAAAAGTGCCAAAATTTTTTTTTATTTATTATAATATAATTTTTTATAGCACTTTTTTATATATAGCTGTTTTTATAATTTTTTCTGCTCCAGAAAAAATATAACGTTGGTCACTATTTGTTCATAACAAATTGTTAAAGTAATAAATAATTAAATAATAGATATTTTTTTGCCAAACTATTCAAAAGTGTAAATTATGATTTCAAAAGCAAAATTATTTCTTACCTGAGTATTTAAACAATCGAAATATAAAAAAACCATTTTAAACAAATAAAAATTAAAATTGAATTTTGAAAAAATCATAATTATCTCTAGACAACGAAATAGCAAAATGAATTTTTCAAAAGTATTGAATTTCTGTATTTGTTTGAAACAATTCAACAAACAAATTACGTAAAATATCCATATCCTATGTTAATAACTGCCATTGTTTAATGTATAAACAGACATAGCTAAAAATCAATTGAAAAAAAATTATCAACAATTTGTAGATATTCCATTTTGCAATAGTTATAAACAATCATAATACATTATGATACATCATCTATACCTTCCTTCCCATTATTTAAACCAACGGAGATTGGGAAAAAATTTGTTAGTTAACAGTTAACAATTGAATGTCTTTTTGAAAAATAGTGATAAAACTTTCATTTCTACAGGACTCGATTTATTCAAGTGTTCAGAAGATACCAGATTTTTTCAAATTTTCAAAATTACATTTTATGTTATAAAGAAATTATAGCGGCAGCGCGCGCATGCGCGCTGTTGCAATTTACATCCTCACATGTGAACTACAAAATGTAAGTTAGAAGATTTCCTGAGACATTTCTAGATTCCTTTTTCATCGATTCTCATTTTCGAAAGTGTTTAGTGAAATTATGGAATACTTTTCTAGTCTGGGGATGTATTTAATCTTTTACTGCCTTTGGTCTGTGTTCTTGGTCTAATAGTATTACAGCACGATCTGCAAAGTTTTTAATTTTTAAGAAAATGGAGAATTGTCTTTGAAATTTATATAATTGCCTGACCATACTTTCGATATGAATTTTGTTACCATCTTCTGTTTGTAATGTACTGAAGTTGTGTTGAAGAAACTGAGCCTTATTTATTTCAATTTGTTTCAGACAGGTAATTTTGTTTGAGAAGATTTGAATGTGTATGTATATCATTCATTTCGATATTGATGATATATGAAATGGGAGGTGGATTTATTGTTTCCATAGCCCTTAACTGAGATAAATGACATATCTAATAACTTTTTTCAGTTTTTGGTACTGAAACTAGAAATATATTACAACAAATATATGAAAATTCTCAAAATCAGCTGTAGAAAATAGATGCAACATGATTTGATGAACTCTAGAAGTTGTAAAAATTTTTAAATTAAGCTGATGAACAGAATTGAAACTTTCTATGTTTTTTGCCACTTTTATTTGTAACTAACGTTAATGCGGTTCCGTCCTATAAGGATATTTTCAAACTCATTCAATAAACTATATGAAATGTATAAGTTTGAAAATTTCCTTATTGGACGGAACTACAGTGACGTTAGTTACAAATAAAAGTGGTAAAAAAACAGAAAATTTTAATTCTCTTTTCTTCATTATGATTTCCTACTACGTAATAACGGCTACATCCATCACTTTATTATATCAAGCTATCTAAAGGGTTACATTTTCCTGTTAGCGTGCTCCTATTAATACTGAAAAAAAAAATCTTACATTAGATACAAACAAAAGATCGTGATCTGAAGCAAAAAGCTCATAAAGTTTATATATACGGACACTGGTGTATTATATAACTCATTTGTGAAAAATGCCAATATTGTTTCTGCCCCACCCATTTGTTCCAATGACGTATTGCTACTGAGCATTTTGATTGTTTTTTTGAAAATCTTTGTAGAAAATAATGTAAAGAGTCAATCACATTCAGAGATGTTTTAAATACTTCTAACAGCATTTCAATAATTTCCTTCTTGGTTATGCTTTCTACAAAACAACTGCAGCTGGAAACTGAATGTCACTTTATAAAGACTAAGTAGTACGGCAATCAAATTATCTCATCTGCCAAATATTACCAATGCTAAATCGTTCAAAATATCCATTTGAATGTTTACGAATAGCTTTTTGTTTTCGAAATTATAATTCATCAAACAATTCATATATTTCATTTATTGTATCAAATAAATTGATTCTAGTCGAACTTTATTTTATTCTGAGCACAATAATGAATGATGTTACATTCAAACATCAAATAAATAAATGCAAAACGAAAATGCGATTAATTAAAATGAAATGAGACCTACAGAGTCGAATACAATATTTAATGAACTAATGTAAATGAAAACTGCCAATGAATCGGTCGAAAGAAAACTTGTTGATCGATTTTCTCTGGTAAATTTCGACGGTACTGAATGTAACGGTCATTACAAGAGTTACAACACTGGAATATCTTAGCGTATTGATTTTTTGTATCGTTGGCACTGGGTTTTATACACATAATGAACTGAAGAAAACTGTCTCAATCTATAAGTAAATCATATCAGAAAGTCCAAGTCACAGTTTGTGTGAATATATTGAACCAAGGCCAAAATTAAATTAGTGAATCACATTGATATTAGAACGTTGCACCCATAATTATTGTCAGAGATGTTGCACTCGGAAAAAAGCTTGTTATATATTTTTCCTATATTCTGTAACTAACACCCAGTCTTCTGCGAATTGTTCATTCCTTTGGATTTCCTGCCAGTAACTAGACTTCAACTAATCTTTATCCCTATCCGTGATTAGAGATCACAATCCGGCAGCGTTTCCAGTCCAACTGTATCGTATATAAGACCTAAATAATTTCAGCACGGATTAAGAAACTTTCCGAAGTTTTGCAGATGTGAAGTTTAATTGCAGAAACTGATGAATCAATTTATAATTTTTCAAATCTTCAAATTATTATTCAATTTTGATTTTCATGTTTGATTTCATTTATCCTCCGTAATTATCGTCAACCAATCGAGCTAAAATTTCGCATACACGACGCATGACGAAGCTTGATTAATTTGGTGACGCCATTCTACAATATTTAATATACCGAATCTTCCAGATTTGTTTTTTATATACCTCCATTGTAAGTGTATCAAATAAGAAATATTGCCGAAAAGATAGGAATAATAACATCATGTCACTGTAAATCCGATATGTTGGATCTCTCAAATTAATGAGAATTTTCTTCGATACACCTTCTATGATATGATGACGAATAACATGACGTTACTCCAAATCCAATATAGTTCACTGCTCAAGGTGACGGACTAATTATTTTAACTGTTTTTTTTTGCATGGTATGAGTATCAAATAAAATAGATTGTTGAAAAAATACGAAGAATAACATAATTTCACTATAAATCCAATATGGTGAATTTTCCAAGATGGGGAGTAGTTACTTCCATATACCCTAATGATTTGGATATGAAAAGGAAGGTTTGCAAGAAAAAATACCAAAAATCAATATGACATCACTTCAGAGTCAATGTACAGCAAGGCAGAAAATTACGGACTAACTTTTTTTTATAAACCTCCAGGATGTGGGTATTGAACGAAAGAATTTGCTGGAATGAATACGAATGACAATAGTGGAGAATCAATTTCAAATCGTTGATATCTTTCATTCGGGTTCTGCATGTCAACTAGCATTCCTATAACATCAATAAATCACCGTTCTGCAATTCTATCGTGAAAAGCTTCAGAAAGTTACAAATGAAAAAAATGTGTAACTTTTTTTTTGTATCAAGATGAAGTAATAGAAAGCCAAACACTTTTTTTCCCAAAAAATGATTCACTCCTAAAAATATAACCCCTTCAATTCAAATGAGATTCCTCTTGGTTGAGAGTGAATCAAATAGGTGAATGAATGTCATTACGATGTCATCGATAACATAAGCAGATCAAGCTTATTCCGTGACATTGAAAAATCGCAATTCATGAATGAATTGTGTGTATTTTCTATAATGTTATCCAATTTGGGACTGAAGAGTCCAAAGGCAAGTGTCTTATGGCAAAATATCGATGTATACCAGTAAGTATGACAGTGTTCCATGAAAGTGCAATTTGTTACCATTCATTAAAAGTAGAACTCATGTGAATGATATCTGATTTTATACCACAACGAATGTTCGAAATACAAACTGAGTAGAGAAAAGTATCTTCTGTATAATTCAGAGTTCATATAGAAGTATTTGTTTCGAAAGATTTTTTTTTTCGTGTAATTTAATGTTTATTTAATGTTAATTTAATGAAAGTAACTGTTTCAGGAGGAATTTCTTTTAGTTTGTGTCTGAAAGTTACTTCTTTGTGTGATCTTCACATCCATGCTTAGAGTTAATTATTTTCAAATTGATTACTTCCTTCCTTCCTTCCTTTGGAAGATCCTCTCATTTTTTTTCATCAAGATGGAGTAGTAGAAAGCCAAAAACTTTCTTTCCCAAAAAAAATTAGTTCGGGTTTTCTGTGTATTTAAAATCTATTTCAGGAACGCGTTAGGAGTCGTCAAACTTACTTCAACAAATGCCTTATACGACTAATTTCACTGACTTAGAACTGGCAACTTACCCACTGATCTGTGTAATACGTCACTGATTAGTAAAACTCGGATTCAAACTATTTCTTCCCGTGATCAGGTCAGACAATTTCGCTTTCTGCTTCAATAAGTTTGTTGGGGGTTTAAAATGGATACAATATGTCATGGCACAATCATGTCGCTGAAATTGCAAAGGTTGTTTCCCAAAAACTTGGAACACTGTTTAGAACCAGAAAACTGTACACACCTCAGCAACATTTTATGCTTTGTAAAATTCAGATCAGACCTTCTTTGAAGTATTATTCTCATGTATAGAATTATGACCCCAAACAAACCCTTAAGTTCCTGGATTCAACCCAGAAAAGATTCATCCGCCTGACTGGAGACGATAACATCACGTGCAACCATTATAGCTTGGAACATCGAAAAAAGATTAGCGATTTATCTCTCTCCTGTAGATACTTTCACAGGAAGTGTTCAAGTGATTTGGCACATTTCATTCCACCAAGAGCTGTGCATATCAGAAGTGCACGACGGACTGTGGCTGCTCATCGTTTTGAGGTTCAGCTTAGACACCTCAAACTTGAAAAATCTTTCATCTGGAGAACTGCGTTCGTATGGAAAAAACCTTCCTAAAATTTTTCTCAAATGAATTCAATCCCCAGCGATACAAATCCAATGAGAATCGCTACTTTCGCATAGGCATCGTTCTGAAAGCGTCTTAGGCATTTTGCTGTAGTCCTTGTGTTTTGTCCTTGAAAAAAGGAAAAAGAATAGTTTGCAGTAAGGGTGTGGCCACCAAAGGTCAATCTGAGATTTTCTAAAGGTAATATGAATATAGTTCATGTTTCGGTAAATCTTTGGATTGCTGGTAATGTTTAAAATCAATGTACCTAGGGTACATGAATTTCTTCTTTACTTGATGTACATTTTGGTGGTAAGTCAAATACCCACATAACTGATTCATTTCAAACAATCGGGTCATTTATCAGATTACAATCACATTGTGGATCAGTGTTGTAAAATAGATCAAATTTGAAACGACTGGTGATTAGTTTCACATTTACATAACCAAATGACAAAATAATGGAGAGAGAATTGATACGGTTCGATTCAGTAGGTGTAAGCTCCCAATTCAGATTGGACTAGAAATATATCAGATTTATTGATGACTCATTATGAAACTAACTAACTACGTAACACCGCACTGTTACAATAGCAAACCATGGAAAATACTAATTTTGAATGCTTCAATTATAAATTGTTCAAAAGATAGTGATTTTCGAATAGTGATAGTATGGATTTGAGTGTGAACAAGTAGTCAAAGAATTAACACTCAATTTTGAAAAAAATACGTAAAATTTTTGAACCCATATTATTATTACATTTCTAGTAAGTGGGCACACTTCAAAAGTTGCTATAAATCAAATAGTCTAAAGGACCTGATATTATTAAAATATTTATTATACTCACTTCAAGTAAATTAAATTATAATTTGCTATTGGCAATACATACTATTTCTATAAACTGGTGAAAAATGTTCTACAAACAATTTTACAGTTTCATAACCGCTATAACTGGTATTTTCATTATAACGCATGGTGGAAGGGAAATAATTTAAAACGCTCTTAGTGTTTGCATATCTCCAGAAGGTCTTGGAATTTGTAGAAATGATTTGCTCCAATATTTGCTGATTATTCTGTAAAACATCTATCAGATTTATATTTGCTGTGGTCGCTCCTGATGGATAGTCTACTTGATGCTCTCATTAGAAGGGAAGTATACTTGCAAGCTTATGCAGATGACCCTGTCATCTTGGCAAGGTCTACGTCCTTAAGGATAGCTTATAATATCCTCCAAAGTACGATAGACGTGGTACACAGTTGATGCCAGAGGGAGCAGATGTTTGTCAACTCCAGCAAAACTGTCATACTCCCCTTCACCAAGAGTAGAAAATTGGATGATTCAACACCACTTTCCTCAATGGTGAGATCATTCTATTCGGAACGGAAGTGAAATATCCTGGCATTGTCCTTGCTGAAAACTCACCTGAAACGCTCATTTGGAAAAAGTTTGACAGTGACGCCCTATCGGCATGTTGAAGGATTTGTGGTGAAACTTGGTGTTTAGTTCGCAAACAAATCCATTGGATGTATGTGATGATTGTCAGACCAATGATCACTTATGGAGTAATTGCTTAATAGCTGAAGGCTTTACAGAAAACGGCTCTGGCAAAGCTCTCTGGCTTACAGAAACAGGCTTGTCTGGCTATCTATGGTGCCAACAGTACCACACCGTTAGCGGCTATAGAGCTTTTTGTAGAACTGCCTCTTCTCCATATTTTTCTGGGGAGAAAGGCTAGATGGGCTGCATATACACTTGTGCACATCGTCAATTGCACAAAGCAATCTAATGCAGAACACACTAGACTGATGGCTGATACTGAAAGCCACAGCATTCTGGGAATGACCTCTGATATTATGCCTCCAACTATCAACTACTAACTGCCTTATACAGTACTTTTTCCGAGTAGAGAGGATTGGATACTCCAGAAGAAGATATTAAGAGCAGATAGTTGTCGGTTCATAGATGGATCAAAAACACAATCAGGTTCTTATGCAGATGTTTTCATTTGTAGACTCAAGACAGAGATATCAACCCGCCTAGGGAACTATGCGTTAATCTATGCTATTGAATTGTGTGCGGGAGATTGGTAGAATCCAACCTCACACACAAGTCAATATAAATTTTCTCGGACAGTCAAGAGGTATTGGGAGCTCTTGGCTCCTACTGAGCAACGTCTAAGTTTGTAACAAATCACCGAAAATGGCTCTCCACGATGGGAAGATGGTGCTGCAAGTAGCTTCATCGGACTCGAACCTAGCACTGGCATTGCTTTAGGTTCTGCCAAACAAACACCTGGATGGCAAAAACCATACAGTTTTTGGACTACAGTAGGAATGAAATACGATATCTAAAAGGACCCCTTACAGATCACTGCCGTCTGAAACATCTTATGCAGAGACTCGGACTGTCGGAAGACAGTGTGTGTCGCCTCTGTTTGGAAAATGATGAAACAGCGGAGCATATACTGCCCCACTACGGACAGAATCAGGTTTTCAGAGTTTGGTAGGACCACACTTCCACCATTTTACCATATAAACCAATCGACTTTGTCAAGAAGATCGGTTCATTCAGTCACGTTAGATTAGGTGTGAGCCACAATAAACCCTTGCGGGTTGCGGTGGAGGGTGAAATAGACCCACTTAATTTTGACCTTAGCTAACCTAACCAAGTGTTTTCATATCTGCAGAAGTTATTTGAAGTTGTAGAAATGATTTGCTCAAAATTTGATGAATATTCTGTATAACATTAACCAGATGAATATTAGCCGTTCTTGTGAATTTGCGAACTTATAAAGTATAGTCAACCATACATACTGTAGTCGCATAGGCTTTGGGCGTTTCTTTTTGGTAATGCATTTATTCAATTCGGGTTGAAACCACACAGTTAACGAACTAGTTCTCCCTGGTTTGGTAGAAATAGATGACGGTGAATAGATGACGCCATTAAACTAAGCATAAATAATTTAGCCGTTATCAAAAGTTAGCGTTACCAAAAATAATTTCTTCAATATTTATTGGAGAATCGGAAATAGGAACGTGAATGTATGATTAACATGAATTTTTTGATGTTGAAGATCACCAACAGGTTTTGTTTTTGCACCTTCAGAGTGCGTAAAAAGTAAATCTCCACTATTGTATATGATATTGTTTTGATATAGGTTTGAAAACCCAAAAATAATTTGCAATTATTTAACACAACAACATAACTTCAACTGAGTCTTTCAAAATGTCCAAATTATCGTCATTGCCAATTCCAGCTAATGGATTTCAAAAATAGTTTTCTATTTTCCAATGGCAACACCGACATACATCGGTAGGAAATAAAAAATGCATGACGAAATCCATTAACAGCCATCCATTTTCAATACCACCATCCACGAAGATTAACTCTTTTATTATTTTTTAAAACAACATGTACCTAATGCAGGTACATCGCTGCAGCGCAAAAAGTATTGTTATTATTACTGCCGCCAGCTGCCGGTAATGTCCTGCATTATATGATGAACCCGCAAAATGCGGGAATAAACGCTATAAAAACAGGAAATAGTGTAATAACTTTCTACTGAACAATTTTCAATTTGTACATTATGTGTATAATCCGACGGTTAAATACCAGGTTATATTGTCTTCAGTGTTAGGTGCACTATATCTCAACATTGAACGTTATAATTTATACTTTCAAAGTTTAATATTTGTGTAAGATTTTCATTAGTGAAATAGAAATCATTTGGCGACGAAAACAATTTTGAAACAATCATTTGAAAGTTATTTGAATCTGCATCTGTGTGCACTATTTTAGTCATTTCGAAAAAATCATAATGATATTTATACAATTACTACAAAAATTATAGTCCATACGAAGTCAATTCGTATGACATAAAAACTGAATAGTTGCTGAACGTCGGCAATTTCTTTGCATGGCAGGGGCTGCGTGGTTTAATTTACGAGGTCTGTCGATTATTTTTATGCAGGCGGTTTAATATGGCATTAAATAATATTACTGAAGTTTAATCTCAACACCAAACCGGGATTTTTAACACTTTGTGTTTCAATCACCAAGTGATCATATTGTAACGAATTAAAGCACTAACTGTCTTAAACTAATTTATTTTCTACAATATTTACGTAACTAATTTATTTACACACGTTTATCTGCACAACATGTTAACAGCTC
>WOGN01000616.1:0-23286 GCA_015342105.1 Leptinotarsa texana
GTAACTTATTATCCATAATCAGTCCAAGATTCTACAATAATCAGCAACTTCAATCTTATCTCCTCCTACCCTTATTGTCATTATATTCTTTGCTGAGGTCACTTCCTGATTAGTGCCAAATAAAAGTGATTTTTAACGAATCACTATTTGTGAGGGGTAAGTAATTGATATAGGTCAGAACTGATGCCGTCCGTAGCTTCCGCAAGATCACAAAACTTGAAAGAAAGATATAGCTGTGTGTCATCTGCATAAAAATTGGTATTTAGAGTTTGTCAGGTGTAGAGAGACGTTGCTAGTATGAATCGTGTGTAATAATGGTCCCAAAATACTTCCCTGTATAACGCCCTGACATATGTCCACAGAATCCGAAATATGATCATCTAATTTCACCTGTTACGAGCTACCAGATTGTAGTTCAAGAATTTTTTCTAATACTTTTGATAGGGTTGGCAGCACGCTTATACTTTGAAGATGACTGTATTCCGTTGGGTTACTGATTTTCGCTAATGGTAGTACTTAAGAACGATTCCAAGCTTCAGGAAAGTAACAACAATTCATTCATCCACAACATGAGTGATGTATATAGTTATATATCGACCATAGAGGAGAATTATGTTATTATTATTATTGTCAGTCCCGAAAGACGGATTTCATATCATAAATTGTTGTGGAAACCTGATCCTCAGTTGTTTGAGAAAAATGCAGAAAACTGCTAATGTTGTCTAAACATAATTTTTTTCAAAAGTTTGTGCTGATAATTTTTTACACTACCTTATTTCATTATCAATGTACAGTATCCAACAACACATCATATTTGTGACAGTCAAGAAAGACATAAACTATTTGATTCCATTTTCTGGATCGAGGATTATTCTGATTCTATTTGAAGGTGATTGACAATGTAACATGATGAATTTAATTAGTTCGGACTTCCATTGTCTGATATTATATAAAATTTTTTGAAATCCATGAAAGAACTAATTGAAAAGAAGAATTAAAAAGGAATAGCTAAAAATAACAATTATATAAACAAAAAACCTGAAATGAAATAGCAAATGAACAAAAATTAAAAATAAAAATGAAAAGATTAGAGATTTCAAGACAAGTTACTTCACGACGTTTCAATTGTTAGTATCCACAATCTTCACTTGGAGACGATTCATTTGAGGGTATTGCATGTGTTCTTCTCTCATCCAGTGAGGATATTCCGTTTACCAGCGGCGGCAATTTTGCCAATTAACATGACCGTTAAGAGACATCAGAAAACATAACGTCTTCTAATTCACCATGTCCATCATTTGCTCACAAAAATAAAAATCTTCTTTCATGAGCTTCTAAATAGGTATCACTTTATAGGGATGCATTTTATTTTCTTTTGATATGTTGACTTTCGATGTAAAGCTAACATTGAATGTAGTGGATGCCTGTCTATCCGATGTATGTGGGTTTTCCTAAAACTCAAGCATCACATCTAATTTGAGTTCATCACTCATTGCATTAGCAGCTGTTTTTTTAACTGCCCCATATGACCAAGCTCGCAAAACTGCTTCTCTATTTTGAGATATCTTGAGATATGGGCAGTAAATTGAGATATTTCTAATGAAATGGACGAGCTACTTCCTGTTCTGTTCGGGTTTCATCTCCGTAACCAATCCTTTGTAAAACTGTTATTGTATGCATTTCTGTCAATCTAACCATTTGTCAGACTTGGAGATAACGAACTTCGAACTCGAATTTAAACACTGACAACTGATATTGTAACATACAAAATAAGTTGACAAGGCGTTTTAAACCAACATTGCCACGAAAATCATTTACAATTTTTTAAAGAATACCATCTGAGAAAAATATTCCTATGGTTCTTATTTACTTTCTTATTATCAATACCTCAACATTTAATGAATTTTAAGTATATTGCATCAAGTTTTGAGTGTATTCTATCACAAGCCTATACTTCCCTTTTAAAAAATTTAGGGTTGTACCTGTCATTCGACGGGGGTTGAAGGTAAGGATGGCATTTTTCCGTTGAAGTATGTCAAATTATAATTTAAATTTTCGGAATTTTTTTGTTGAAATATGTTCTTTAACCGAAATAATGAATTTATTCCATTTGGCTTTTACACACTGTATATGTGTACGTCAACACATTTTCAATAAACTCACAAGGTAACATTACATTTTACAGTTGACAGCTTCTCATTTAAGCTTTTCATTAAATTCATATCGAGACCGGAATATTCTGAAAACATTATTTTATACCAAGCGTACTCTTTGTAAAATTTCATAAACATCATCAACTTGTGTTCCTTCACCCAAACAAAATCATCGGAAACAAAATCAAACTGAATAATACATAAATAATGATTCAGTTTTATTGAAACCCCGTCATCTGGAATACAATGCGCGTACTTCAAACAAAGTTTTTGTTGTTTTTCGATCGATTGCATGCAATTACGTCCTAAAATAAACTGTCATTCAGAGCTCAACGTTTCAATTACTGAACTGACGAAAGAGTTGTTATCCAATTACGATGGCAGTTCTTTCGTCTAGTCGATCAATTTGAAGTTGTGTGGCAGAATATTACAGTCGATTTTTGTCATAACATTCAGCTGTAAACTGGGATGGAGTCAACAGCATCTGATGTTGCTTCTTCAGTGGTAGTAAAAAACTGATACGGTTAAAATCAGAGTGTTTATCTAGTTCAGTTTGATCTTCCTTTCCAAGATGATCACTTGGTAATCCAAACACGTGTGGAGATGTTTAAATAATGGTTTGCTATTGGGGAAAAACTCCAGTAATATTTATTCCTACACCAAAGGTTCCAAACAGTGCATAACAAGTTATCCAGGAAAGGTTTTAACAATATATTGATTATCGATAAGTCAATTTTCCAGTCGAACATAGCAATAATGGGTTCATCAATCTCAAACAATTCGTATTGATGTATTGAAGTTATGAAAACAGTATAAGTTGATATTTTCATCCTATAATGAACTAAAAAAAAGCAATTGATGGATAAATGAATATTGTTGTGCAGGCAGCGTATATTCAATATACAATCATGACATATCTAACATCATCATAACAAAATATTTTCCAGTTAATTTGGGAAATGACAAAAATCTCTTGTTACAAGAACGAAATTAATAATGTACCTTGTTTCTACGGAAAAAGTTACATATCATATTCAAAAAACACTTCATTGAGAGATTTTCACTGAACAGTTTTAGAAAAACTCAACACGTGTTTCGCCATACAATAGCTTCTTCGGGCGTATCTTAACTTACTAGATTCTACATATTCAAAGCTCAAAATACCTACATTTGAAGTGCCTGTGTTGGTAAAAATATTTAGTAAAGGGAAGTTATTCAATTCTAATTGATCATTCAGTAAATCAATCGAATTCTTGAATCTATTGATTTCTAAACATTCTAGAAGACTGAGTTTCAAACTCTTCTCTTCTGAAAGTAACACGTCGTATTGATGACTGAACTCATGTCCTTCTGCTGAAAGGTAGTTTGCAAATGTGGAATTGTTCTCTCTATTTGCAAAACTACTTCTATACTCTTTGATTCTTTGGGAAAATATTCTCCCTGTTTGGCTGATATAAAGTTTTAGGTAAGAGCCACAAGCCAATTCATATAATTCTGATCTATCCAACACCGAAGTTTGGTCTTTATTGTTTTTATTAAATTTACTTAGACTTTTATTCGTTCTGTAAGCTATGTTTACGCATTCTTTCTTTAAAAAACGATCAATATTATTGGAATGATCAATGTAAATTCAAAAATGTCCTATAACTAATATTATGGCATCATGAATATCGGTAGTCCTCGTCCATTGCTTGCTTTGGTATTTTGGAAATAATATCTACCTCATTCTATACTAAGTGATTTAAATAAAATTACAGAATTGCGCAATGAGGATTAATTTGAGTTGTGACAGGAGTACCCATATATCTTCAATGATAAATACTTCAGAATGGGTATCTATAGAAAGTAGACTTACATATTTAACGAAGATTTATATTCACAAAATGTTACATAACCTTCTACCCTCTCATATTTTGACGAATTTGTAATGTTTAATAACCAAAGCCACCAGTATAATACTAGAATAAAAAATAATTTGTATGTAAATAATTAAACAAAAACATTCAACACTAAAACAATAATGTTCAAATGATTCATTAAGTATAACAGTCTACCTGAAAATGTAAAGTCTTCTAACAGTATTATTCTGTTTAAAATAAATTTATTAGACCGTTTGAAAGACCTTTAAGGTATAATGGGATATTTTTTTTCTTTTATTTTTTTTGTATTTTCAATTATCGTAGGTAAGACTACTTATTAACAAATATAAGTAGATCTTTTTTGTATTATTTTATTTATATGAATATTAATGTTAACATTACTATCATTGTTGTATATATTAGCCCTCTATTGCATGAATTATTCAAAATTTAAAAAACCTGCTCAAAAAATTAGAAGGTAATGATTTTAACCTAACAATCACATATTAGGGTATCTTAGGAAAAAAAAATTAACAAATTGACAGTTTTTACCTCTCATGTTCGATTGGTGAATCCCAATGTTACATAATTGCTCAGCTAGAAGCGTTTTGAATTGCAAGAGGGGCATAATTTTGCCTTTTTCTACAAGTTGTGTTTTTATCCTCCTATCCAAAAGCCAGCAATTTATGGTAACACAGTCCAATAAGAGGTAGAAGATCCTATGATACCATTTTCTGCTTTTCAGTTTTATTGTCCTAATAGAGAGTCCTGTAATTCAACACCACCCATGTGACGATTGTACTGCTTCACTATGTCAGGACAATCGATTTCTTTTTTAGTGTTTTCTGACTTGAAAAATCTGTTTACCTGTACAACGGGTCTGGTTCCACAATATTCCGAAATGAGTGGCACAATTTTGTTGTCATATCACTGCACACAACGAATATCTGTCCCGTCAAAAGTAGTTGACGGGACAGATGCTCATGAATCGAACCTCTTCCTAACTTCTTCATCTCCTTTTCTGGCACATTTTTATAGTTCGACAATCGATTTGTTCGAACTGTTGCAACCGAATGAATTTTGCGCTTCGATAAGTGCGATACCAAAAGCAATGAAGGAAAATAGTTGTCATAAAAAACTTTATGTCTATGAAGAATAGTCTATGAAGCATACTACTGGTAGTAATGATGTGTGGAAGAATGTCTGTGTGAAATGCATGTTTATTGTTATTTCGCGTAATGGTTAAGTCAAGGTAATTCATTGAATCTTTTACGTCCCTCTCAATGATGAATTTCATTGACGTATATATCATTTCAGCAGGTAACAAGTGTATTTTAAATAGATCCATGAAAATTTATCGTACCTGTTACCAATAATAAGCAGAAAAGTTGAAAACAAATTATCTGGAAGAACAATTCGTTCAAGCTAGTCTCAGCTCACCTACACAGTAGGATAATGGCTATATACTTGTCAGAAAATAACTACTACCCTAGCTAATACTACTAAGGGCGTTATATTTTATCCTACAAGTAACAGTGCAGGATTCATGTTAAAAGTGATTCCTGCATAACCTGTCAATTGTCAATTATTGAAACACACTTGTAGGCCGGTTTTGTGTTATTTAGCCACTCGTCAGTGCAAAATAGTGTCTATTGTCAATGAATATTGATGATTTTCCATTAGATGTTCAATTATGAGGAATAGAAAGTCCCTACTATTTCGAGTAGATGATTTTTCCAAAAACTATCCCATCTCCGTTTTGTGCTTCAAATTCCGGTAGCACAGATATTCCGTTAATGACCATTTCTCGTAAAATTTCGCCAAATATCACCAATGTTCATAAAAAATTGGTTTACGGCCCTACTTACCATGTACTTCAAAGTTAACTCTGTACCGGGAGTTGTTTTCACCATGGGATGGACGCCGCCCTTTCTCGAAGATGATAAATAAGTACTGGTGAGAGATGAACAATCTCATTTTGAGCAACTTTTATTTTATATAGTTTTTCTGAAAGTCAGTTCTTTCCTACGTACTCGTGAGTGGAAATGATAATTTTTCAACCAATGAATTCACGTTTCCAGACAGGCATTCGCGAATCACTTGAAAAATTAGTGATTTTCCAAAAAACAAGGATTCCTAGTGAGAATGAGACTAGAGAAAAGAAAATGATAGGTTCATAATGTCTGTCGAATCAATAACAAACGGAGTAATAGCATGTTGAAGATTGGTTTCTATTCGTCAAAGGCAAATATTTGAAGTTTCGACCTGAAAAAACAAAAACAATTTTCAGAAGAATCTCATAGAACTTTCTGAAAGTGCTTTAGAAAAACCTTTATTTCAGTTTTCAAAAAAGGGCCTAGCGTAAAACATAAGCGAGAAATGACAATTCATGTAATTTTTCCAAAAAAGATTTTTTCTTCAGTATACCCCGAATATTATTCATCAGTTGAAACAATGATGAATCTTGCTTACTCTTTGAAGTCTTCGAGTAATTTCAAGGAAGAGCAATGTTTTCAATACCAACAAATGTTGAGTTTGAATTTTCTACTTCTCCATGTCTATACAAAAAAATGTGGGAATCTTCCAAATGAAGTAGGAAAGCAATCAATTTTGAAATGAACTTCACAAAGATGTGCGGGTCATGCGAAAAAGTAATTTTCAGACACAAACGGTGAAACCCTCCCAATATTGGAGAGTGTAAATATTGAATTGCATGGAAGAAAAAATACTTCAGAAACAACCACTCTTATATGAATATTGGAACACTGTCATTCTAAATAGCGAACATCGATGTTTCGGAATAAGACCAGTCTGGATAACACTAAGAGATAAAGCTCTCAAATCTACTCATATTATCGATGTCAATACGTAATGACATTCATTCCTTTTCTTAATCCAAACTATAGAAATCTGTTTCGAATTGACAGGGGTACATTTTCAGAAAAGATTGATTTTGAGAAAAACAAGGTTTCAGCTTTCTATTGGGAATGTTCCAAAGGAAGGAAAACAAATGATTTCAAAATCACAAAGGATCACAAAGATGCATACAAAGAAATGACTTTCAGAGACGAACGAAAAAAAATGTACGAATTGAATGCCTGAAGAGGCAATGAAGCAAGTGTGTAACATGAGTTAGTCATAATATTGAAATGACGCATTCCTGAGACAATTTCAGAAAAAAAGTATACATGAATTTGTGTCCAGAAATGTTACATTTCAGAAATACAGGGTGTTGAAATTGAATTTTTCTGTTTGTTTTTAAAAAAAAAATACTTTTGCGAAAAATGAGTATTCGTACGAAAGTTGATATCCAAGGTATATTTGACGTATATAATCATGATGTTGTAATAATTTACATGTAACATCTAGACAGCACTGCGTACACTGTTATTATTTATTTCAAATCGCCCTAAATTTTTTAACAGTGAACTTTTGGCACTTTCAATGAAAAAAGTTAATGCTCACATATTTTCATTCAACACGCTTTTATTAGCTTCACCTGTATATATGTATGTTTTTTTGTTTGTTTGTAATTCTCAAGCTCGGAATCTGTATTTGACAAAATTATCGATATTACTGCTTGATCTACTCGTGGGCAGATGGCGCTGAATGTAACCTTCTTGATATAATTCGAACTCACTTTATATGTATTTCTTCATTTGAAAAAAGTGTTTCTTTAACACGCTTTAATCAACTTCACTTGTATGTATGTTTGTTTATTTGTTGGTATCTCTCAAACTCGGGATCTGTATTTGACAGAATCATCGCATTATTTCTTGATCTATCAGGGGCAGATGGCGCTGTACGTAACCTCCTTGATATATCGACATTATTGCTTGAACAGCGCTGATAGCGCTGTACGTAACCTTCTGAACAATATACGGCTGATTGATCCCAAAATTTAAATAAAATGAATATAGTTTAAAAATCTAAAAAACACGCTTTTGAGGAACATCGAACTGAAAAGTTGAAAATGTTTTTTTGTGAAAAAAGCGTAGGCGCTTTTTGCCATATTTTTTGTATATCAAGCACCCGTTACTTTTTTCACATTACTAGTATTTTTCGTTCGTTATTTTTTTGAACTTATTAAAAAAATATTCTTTATTTTTCAGTTCGATGTTCTTCAAGAGCGTGTATTTCAGTTTTTTAAACTATATTTATTTCTGGGAAAGGTGTAGGGATTAGGTCTGACCGTAAAAAGTACCAAAGTTCACTTCCAAAAAAATTAGGTCAATTTGAAATAAATGACATCGTACGCAGCGTTCTCTAGATGATACATGGAAATTATTACGAAATTATGAGTTTCCACATCAAAAAAACCCAAATATCAAAATTTATTTTTAAAAAACGAACAAAAAATATTTCAACACCATCTATACCCGAAACGAAGCATTTGCGAACAGAATTTTATAGAGACTTTTCATTTTGAAATTGTCTGAGGAAAAGGTCACTTGAATATTTCAACGAACAGTACCAACTTGAATATTTCAACGAACAGTACCAATTCTGTAAATAATATCTAATTCATTTCCATAACGAATGTTCAGAGTACAAAGTTCATGTAATTCCATGTTTAAATCAGAGTAGTTGCTTCGACAGGGCTTTTTCTTCGCGTTTGTGTCTGGAAGTTACTTCTTTGCATAATCTGAACACCTTTATGAAGAGTTTATATTGAAATTTACTGCTTTCTTTCTGAAGATCCTCATATTTTTTTAATGAAGATGGAGACATAAAACCTTTATTTTCCAAAAATTAATCGCCCCTGAAAATACATCTCTTTCAGTCTATACGAAAATATTGTTTCTATTAACCTTTTTTTTTAAATTGAGCATTGTAATTTGGTCGAACTCCAAAAGCTCATTGCAAGTACAGAAATGAAGTGTTTTTCAAATCAATTTCCGTCCACATACTCGTTTTCGAAAATATAACACATCGAGTTCAAAATTCAGATTCAAGCAAACTAGTTCATAACCCTGCGGCAATGAATTTAGGTTGGTTTTGAAAAACTTGGTATTTTGTTGAAATTTTCAGTTAGCGAACTTTTTTTTTTCAGAAACGTCATTCAAATTCCAAAGTTGTGAGTAGAAATTGCTATAATCTGTACTGATTCGATATGTAGAAATGAAAGCTCTGACTCAAAATGAATCTACTGAAAACACTTTTTCCACACCAGAATAAAATTTTTGTTTTTCGACGTGCGTTTCTCTAGCTGAGTTTGCATAGTCAGAAAATGACTAATAGCTAGTCTAGGCTTATGACTAGACTAACTTGATTAGCGAAACGTACATGAATAGACAATATTTCAATTGGTGTGATGAGAGAAAAGTTTTAATAACAAATTGTATTCAAGTTTTCGCTTCGAATGGTCTATTTTATTATAATTTACTTCAATCTCTGCTGGTTAACTTGAGTTGGAATTGTCAATTCAGAATGTCTTTGGAAACATCTCACGTAAAATAATTATGGATGATTGAAGTCATCTCTATTGCCTCTTACTCGGGAATCAAAGAGTTCTCTTCAAAGTTAGGAAATTCTTCAGCCATGAAAATTTTCTGTCGCGGAAGGCAATTAAGACAGCGACCAAATATCGTTTCAAATATAAATCCTTTTCTAATAAGCAGAATTATATTCCGCTCAGAACACAGATCTTCGCAATAAAACCGCACTTAGCGAAGATAAACTTCTCCGCAAATCCAATTTCGGCAGGATAAAAACAATTCCGTTTTCAATACACACTTCTCTACTTTGGAATAATACCAAGCACGAACTCCTTTATGGGCAGAATGGTAGTTTGTAATCCACCACAAATCAGTCTCCGGACATACGGTCTCCAGTTTATAAACAATAGGCTTGCAGCACGACTTCAAAACGATTTGTGAAGTTTCACTAATGGATAAGAGTAACACTTGGGCTGAAAGTCCCGGGACAAAGAGGAAAATGAATTTTTCTTCAAAATTGGCGTAACTCATCAACGTAATCTCCATCAAGAGCCACACAATCATTTATCTTTCGCCCCAAAATACGCCCCAATTTCAGTAATTCTCTTCAATTGAGGAAATTTTGTTACCGGTGAGCATTTTTTGAGGTCGGCGAACAGAAAAATGTCGCTGGAGGCCATACACAGAGAATACGATGGATGCGGAAGCACGATTCATACAATTTTGCCATTGTTTAGATTGACTTATGACACGGTGCGTTATCATCATGAAACAACATTATTTCTTTGCCATATGTGGTCGTCTCTTTGCAATTTTGGCCTTCAAACGCTACAATAACGCTATATAATATTTACTGTTGATAGTATTTCCCTTCTCAAGATAGTCGATGGATATCACACCACTCGCATCCCAAAATACCGAGGCCATAACTTTTCCAGCCGATTGTTGTGCTCTCGTGTGCTTTGGACGAGGTTCAGCAGTTCCCCTTCACTCAAATGACGATCGTTTTGATTCCGGAGTGAAGTGACAATCCATGTTCCATCCATTGTCACACATCGACGAAAACATTCTGGTATGTTCTCTTTTTTGTGAGGCTCTTGCTGTCTTCCAGTCAAAGGCTGTTACACCATTACATTGGAGGAACCATTTTGTTGAAGGTAATTTTTGATGATGCCTAGCTTCTTCTCGAGACCTTCCTCCGTATTACAGAGCTCGAAACCACAGTCTACTAGAGTCTTGATGATTCCTCTCTCAGTCGATCAATGATGATTGGACTCCTGGTTCATATACTGTTCCATGTGAGTGGGTTTTCGATAAACAGATATTTTCTATTTTGTGTCGGTCTTCTTCACCATCACGTCTAAGAATGGCAATTCGTTGTGGACTTCCTTCTTCATTGTGAAAGTTATGGAAGGACTTATGTTGTTGATGTACTTCAGGAAGATATCTAGTTCTGTATTCTCATGCTTCCATATTATGAAGGTGTCGTCAACATATCTCAACAAGACTCGGGGCTTCTTCAATGACCAGAGTTCCAAGAATTGAATTTACCGGATACCCTGCGAGTGCGGATAATCCTACATCTATGAAACTAAGAGAACATTTGAAGTTTGCATTACCGCCGAGCACAAAAACACACACAGTGAGGAGAAACCAGCAAATCTGGACTAGCAGAGCAACTTTGGACAACATCAACATAACATCAAGTGGTTTCAAGCTGAAATTATCCAAAAGAAGGAACACTGCTTCAGAAGAAAATGCAAAGTAGCCGCATTTAGTGAAGCTAGCGTAGAGATACGTAACATATTGAAACCTATAATCAAGCGGAATACGACCAACTCTCGCGAAACAGTCAGCTCGAATGACCTATAAATAGTCGGATCTTGGAGAAATAAATCCAGTCATCACCCGAAGATTTTTGTGGATAGTAACAATGAAAACGTCGTGGAGTAACATGGCGTGAGATCTTCTGATTTTCATTTCTTTTTAAACATTTTTAATTTTCTTTTCTTGTTAACAGTTATATTTTTAATCGTTGCTGGTATTCAATTACATTTTGATTTCGCTTCATTTTGCTTGATATAATTGTTATTTCTCAGCAAATTTTTTAAATTTTTATAAATCATTTCAGGCATTTCAATTCAATTTATATCATATTAGACAGTGGAAGTCGGAACTAATGAAATGCATAGAGCAAAATGTTTGCCCTTATAGATTCGTAGAACAAATCAGTTATTTTGAATTATTGATTTGAACTTCGCCTTTGACGTCAGCCCTAGGATCATTATTGTTCCAAATGTAAAAAAATCTATATGTATCCTAGATTGACAGAAAAAAGACACATTATTATTATTATATATATCCTTTAGGTAATAGGTTCTCAACTCAATTGAATACCTGAAATTTGTTCAATTTGTGATAATGTGGATGGGCTAATTTGAAAACTAGTGAGTAAACTAATCGATTTGGTCATTTAGAAGATTACACTAGCAATGTTTATGCTCATGGATTCCTAAGGATACCAAATAAATGAATGTCCAATCCTTACTTTCACAGTGCGAAATTTCCGTACTATTTTTATTCGGGAATTTGTGGTTGCATTCCAAGGAATGATTTGAAATTGTCAAATCATGTTTACCTAGTCTAAGGGACCCTTCATGTTCAGCATACCGTTTTCAGAAAGTTCGACCTCATTGTCATACATAAACACTATTACACTTCGAACACTTAATCTTATAAAATCCAGATTTTTCCATCTCGTCCAATTTATCTTTGGCATTGAAAAGAAAATTAGAAAACCTGGCATGTAATCTGAATGCCACTTCTACATGCCAATTCATCTTTGGCATTGAAAATGAAATTAGATAACCTAGCATGTAGTGTGAATGCCACTTCCAAATTGTTTTTTCTGAAACAAAAATTGTCTCTGTTCTTTCACCAAAATATGTGGGAGTTACAATTGTTTTGATTTTTGAGTGTTTAATCTGGTGGTATCTTAATCTGTAAGTGAATTTGAGGCTACATTTTACTGAATAACTTCTGGATTATGTTCTTGCTGAAACTATTTCTATGTCCTATCTATACAATTATCTTAATTTCCCTATCTAGATTGCTAGCAGTATCGAGAAAGCTCTGTGCAACACTGAATTGTAGGCTGCCAGTTTATGACTGTCGGGATGGAAACAATCACGTGGAATTGTATTGTCTGTATAACTCGGTTTTCTATAGACACTCAACTCGAATTCATTCTGATTATGTGTGAAAACAATGTGGAAGTGGCATTTGGACCACATACCAGTTCATCTAAATTCCTTCTAAATGGCAAAGTTGAAGTAGATAAGATGGAAAAATCTGGAGTTTATAAGCTTCCGAAGTGTAATAGTGTTTTTGTGGGACAATGTGACCAAAATTTGTCGAAGCAGTATGCTGAACATGAAAGGTCCTTCAGACTTAGTAAAAATGATTCGACGTTTTCCAACCATCCTTTGGAATGCAACCACAATTACCCGAATCTAAACGATACGAAAATTTGGTACTATGTAAGCAAGGGTTGGAAACTAAATTATTTGTATTAAATCGATCTACTTTACACACCAGTTTTCAAATTAGCATATTCACATGTCATAGGTGAGCCTAATTTGGATACAATATGTTATTGACAATCACACGACAGCAACAATAAAAAAAATTGGACATTGAACTAAACTGAATTAAAATAAAACTCGAGTAGAAGTGAAGATAAAACAATATTTTTTCCAGCAGCATTTTTTCGGCTGAACCTCGTTTTCTGGTGATTTCAGGGATGTTCTGCTCGTCTAGAAACGTCCTATTGGTAATGTTGAGTTAGTTCGCAGCTACTGCCTTCATTTATCTTGATTTCGGGTTGAATCGAAATATATCTCCATTTCGAGGAGTACATTTGACGTTGCACATATTCATTTCCATTATTTTCATGTGAAAATGAGATATACGAGAGAATACTGAAGTGGAATTGATGCACGATGCATTTTGGTTTGAAATGAGGTGAATAAATGAGGTCAAACAAACAAACAACACTGCAAAAAGTCTCATTAATATCTAATCACAACATGAGGTGTGATGTACATTTGAAATTTTCCAAAAAATACGCCAGTGCTCTGCAGATGAAAATTAGGTATTGCTTTGGAAATGATACATGAATATTATCAGACGTATAATTCTAGGTTAAGTAGTTCAGTGATGTACGACATGGCTCAATAAAAACTCTTTCTATTATCATGTAATTCAAAATAAGAAAACATTCAAGAAGAATGAAAGATTATAATAGTATCAAGTATCATGATTGATGGACGGAAGTTATAAAAGTAGATCTTTCAAAATCAGCAGTCTGTTGAACTGAATCGATTTGAGTTGAATATTGGTATGGTTTTTTATGAGAACTCATCCAGGGTATTCGGTTATAAAACCAATAATTAAAAATTCCGTTTGTGTTCCAAACGAATGTTTGGAATACAAACGGAATATTTGGAATAAAAACGAAATAGAGAAATGTGTTTTTCGTATAATTCAACGTTCATATATCGTGCGTTATACAATATTGAACATTTTTAATTTATTGCTTTCTTCCTTTCTTCAGAAGATTCTCACATTTTTCGTACGATGGTAAATGGTACGAAAAACGTGAGATTTTTGAGTTCTGGTACCAAGATGGTACCAGAACTTTTACTACTTTCATTTCATTATTTTGGTACTATTTTCGAATATGATATAAATTGATTTGAAATCCCTGAAAAAAAAAATTATATGAAATTGAAAAGAATAGCTGAGGAATAACAATTATATCAAGCAAAAAAACCTGAAACTACAATGAAATAAAATCTATTTTGAAATTTGTTTTGAAATCTGTTTTTTCGTTAATCAGCTGTCATCCCCATACGAAAGACAACGCTCAAAAGTTGAGAAGCGTGTGCGAGCTGAGGACTAACGAGGTCTTACCTTTTAACATGTGATTCCCAACACGGTTGCAGAATCATCCCAGCTTCAACCAGATGAATTCTCTCGAGAAAAATATCTGGTCGAGGCAGGACTTCCGATCGTGAGTCGGGCGCACTACCACCGCGGTCAAGTCGACATCTGAAAATGATCAATAAGAAATGAAAACTGAAAAAAAATAAAAGATTTCAAGTCAAGTTACTTTACGACGTTTCGATTGTTAGTATTCACTATCGTCTTCGGATAATAACTGGACTTATTCCTTCGAGATCTGACTATTTGAAGGTCATTCGATTGCTTTCACCTATTCCCTCTTTCCTCTCTCCGCTTCATTGGTTTCAGCGGGAGACGACCGTTTGCTGTTCTAATCAAGTTCTGGTTGATTAGAGGTTTCCATATGTTACGTATCTCTACTCTAGCTCGGCCAAATGCGTTGTTGGATAACATATACGCGGCTTCTTTGAATTTCCTCCTCAACCAGTGTTCCTCCTTGTAGATGAGGACAACTTGATGTTATGTTGATGAGTCCAAACATGCTCTGCTATTCCTGATATACTGGTTACTCATCTTCAATGGTCACAGTTTCAAACCACTGTAATATGGATGAATATGGTGGCTATAACTGGTGAAAGTGGCGATCCCATTGATAGGTCCACATTTTCGGATAGCTGTCTCTGTATGATTTGAACTGATTTTTGACAGGAACGTGGGTTCCACGTCGAAACTGATTAGTTGATTCTCCTCTGTGACTTCAAGCAGGATATGCCCCTTCAAAGAGTTTCATCTAAGATATTACATATTCAAAATGGCAAACTCTCAGCCAGCATCTTCTAGACGGTTCGAGCACGTCCACATCGACATCGTCGTCATGCCTTACTTCGCGGGATATAGGTATTGTCTTACCTGCGTGATCGTTTTTCTGATGGCCGAAAGCAACACCTCTCCAGGACCAAGAAGTCGAGACCATTGCCAGACTATTCTACTTCACCTTGGCTTGACCACAGATCAAGGTAAACAATTCAAGTTCCACCTGTTAAGGTGCTTCGAAAAACTCATGGGTATCAATCATCTTCTGACAACAGCATACCATCCTACAACCAACGGCATGGTCGAGCGTCTATATCGACTGCTGAAAGCCTCCATCAAGTGTTTGCAATCCGGTGGACACATATGCCCCCCACTGCTCTTCTGGTGATTCGTGCAGCTTGAAAGGAAGATCTTAAGGCCACCACTGCAGGAAAGGTAGAACTACTCTGACTTACTGGCAAGTTTCTAGTATCAACCTCCATCAGGGATATAGGCGACTTGGCCAACTTCATACGTGAGCTACGCCAGTACTTGCAGATGCTCAGGCCAGTCAGCGGCACCAGGCGAGCGAAAGCTCTTTTGTGCTCACAGACCTCTCTACCGCCAGCCACGCCTTCGTCAGGCACGACGTTTCAGGAAGACCGCTTCTGCTACCCTACGATGGACCAGCATCACCACCTGCCTTCAGGACGCACTCAGGTCGTCGTGTTCGATTCACTGAACGCTACCAGGCAGGCTACAATTGAATCACTTTGCAATGTATTGTTTTATTTTGATGATTTGAACCAAATCACAAGATGAAACAATTCGCAAACCTTTTTCTCATCCAAAAAAAATGTACCATTCAATTTTCTTAAACAATTCAATACAGTTCAATAAATTTTTGCACATTCGCGTTCAAATATTCAAAATTCGAATTTCCCTCGTTTTATATTTTCTTACCGCAATTCGATATCTATTTAAGACTTGCGATTTATCCCCAACTGCATAAACTGTATCTTTGCAAAAATTCATTTATTTGGAAAATACAATTTCAATTTTAGTCTCAGTTTCATTGTTGCAAAAATTTATTCAACTTTAAGCAGCTCAAATAGCTCGCACTTAGTATTTTTCTCAATACTTCAGTTAACGAAAGTTTTTTCATATATTATATCCACTTTCACTTTCACTTTCACTGGCAAGGGGGTACTGTAGGGAGTTTTCCTACAACTACTTAGTATAAAAACATTTCATTTCTCTATCGTCAAGCAGTCATCCAAATTGAATACTGTTATCGAACACTCGAATCAAGTGGTCGAATACTCGAAATTTGTATTGGCTGGATTGATTTCTGTTTCCGCCACGTGGAAAGAAATCAAACTAGGGGTGCAACTGTGCAACTGAAACTGTTCGATTTGTTAAAGCCACGTGGCGCTTTTATATTTTGTATTTTCTTAGTCATAGTGTTTTGCTGTTAATAAATTTCATCATTGATAAATGTCCTGTGTTAATTAATAAATTCACCTATCACAGTCCCGACATATGTTTTATCCATTTATCATTTTCATTTAACCCTTTCATTTCATTACCATATCATAGTAGTCCATGAAAACTAATCCACCATCTTGAGAGGTCAGCCATATTAGTTTCAAAATGAAGTCATGTTATTTTTTTATTTTATTCAGTAAATCGTCCAATTTCATATCAATATTTCGTTGTTTCTTGTCTAAGGTGATCCATTATATTAGATTAAGAAAAATTCGAAGATATCACTTAGAGTCAAGCTACTCTCCCAGTCAACTCTGGTAGTTTAAGTACTCAATTTGCCTCATATCTCTCACTGCCAGCATTTCTTTTCTCTTACAAGAGTTCTCGTCATTTGATCAAGTCCATTATTTCCAAATCATTATCTGAAATTTCTGATGCGTATTACTTGAATGGTGAATATAAATGGTTATCTCAAACGAAACATCCCCTTCCCGTAAATTAAAAGTGTCAGAAAGACTGGGATTATCCAATGATCAATTTGGTTCACAATCAACTTCTTGAGTCAGCTGAAAGTTTCGATAATCAAATAGCTAGACTCAAAGCTGTCCAAAGAATCTGGTGCCTGGCTGAATGCCCTTCCCGTGGGTTCTTTGGGTACCCTCTTAGATTATGCATCTTTTAGGATTCCAATAGGTCTTCGTTCAGGTTCTTCAATTTGTGTTAGTCATGAATACAGATGTGGATCCACTGTAGAAGAAAATGGTTACCATGGCCTAAGTTGTAAATTTAGTTCTGGGAGATTTTCAAGACATAATTCCATTAATGATATACCTTCAGTTCTTGAACCCCTTGGTGTTAGTCGAGATGATGGTAAGCGTCCAGACGAGATGAGTCTAATTCCTTGAAAATTTGGAAAACCTCTGGTTTGGGATTTCACCTGCGTGGGTATAGTTGCAGCTTCATACCTTGCCGCTACGTCTAATTCCACTATTGCAGCTGCTATGATTGCAGAAAAATCAAAATTTCGGAAATACTACACTTTGCTAGATTCTTACTGTTTCTTTCCTGTTGCTATTGAAACCTTTGGTATTTTTGGATCTCATGCTTATGAATTGTTGGAAGAAATTGGTAGAAGAATAATGAATTCTACCAATGACAACCGAGTCTATATATTTTTTATTCGAAGAATCAGTCTCGCCATTCAAAGGTGTAATGCCACATCGATATTGGGTACTCTTCCGTCTACTCAAAAATTAGATGAAATATTCCTGAACCCACAAATCAAATCGAAATTTCCTATGAACAACGCAAAATGGAGTCTTTCTTCCACAAATTCGAAAAAATCACCATGAGCACTTTTAATTCAATTTCAAAAAATTTTACTTCAAATTCTTCATTCCGTTTGTCCAATAATGGGAAGAATCATTACATCCGTGATTACTGAAATGGAAACAGCGGTGGCGAACGTATCACCAACGCCTACAACACAATTGAATCAGTGAGACATTCCTCAGTCAAAACCCTTGGGTTTAATGGGTTGAAAAATATTGGTAACACCTGTTTCATGAACAGGTGAATCCAGTGTTTGTCAAATACAAGATGGTTACTGGAATATTTGGAAAAGGATGAGTACATGAAAGATATCAATACTAATATTTCCAATATGGAGGGTGCTTTAATCAAAACTTTCGCAGAAGTTATAAAAGAATTGTGGCCAGAAGATTCATCTGATAGAGCAGTGAACACAGTCTCCTTAAAAAGTCAGATTCAGAGTTTTTCCCCTCGATTCATGGGTCATGCGCATCAAGACGCCCATGAGTTCTTTTGTTATCTTTTAGAAGACTTACATGATGACGTCAATAGAATTACTGAGAAACCTAATCCGACCTTAACTGAGATTAACGGAAAATTGAGCGACAGCTAAAAAGCGCAAGAGTCATGACTGATTTATTTGAGTACATATAACTCTAAGATTGTAGATAATTTCGTCGGTCAATTGAAATCCACGATGAAGTGCACACATTGTGGAAACACATCTGTACCCTTCGAGCCTTTCTGGGATTTATCACTACCCATACCACAAAGAACTGGCCAATTGAATTTATCACAGTGCTTGGATTTTTTCACAAAAGAGGAAACTTTGGATAAAAATAAAAAAACGACGTGTTCAAGTTGCAAAGAAAGAAGAAAATGCACAAAGTCTCTATCGATCCATAAGTTTTCCCGTATTTTAATCATTCATTTTGAAAGATTTTCTCAAACAGAAAGATTCAGAGGCAAGTTAAATGTTGCCATCGAATTTCCTCTAGATGGATTAGACATGAATAATCATGCAGCAGAAAATGTAACTCTTTGTCGTTATAATCTATATGCACTTTCGAATCACACTGAATCTACCTACAACGGACATTATACAGCATTCTGCACACATCCTTATACAGGCACGTGGCACGAATACAATGATTCACACGTGTCACTTATTTCACCAAAATTGCTTGTGAGTGGAGATGCATTCATCCTCTTTTATGAAAAGGAGAAAACAAGTTCGCACCTTTGAGCGTTTTGAAATGTTATTTTTGTATTGTTGTTTTTAATGTTATAATGAATTAGTTATGTGAGATTTATGTTATATTATATCCATAAATGGAATCTTAATAAAAAAACTGTTGAAAGAAAAGAAAAACGTCATGTCAGTTCTCGTATTTTCAGAAAATCTTTTCATTTGATACCTATGTGCAAAACATCGTCATTTTACGGATATCTTCAATTTTGGGAAAAGAAAATAGTCACGGGGAGCCAAATCTGGTGAATACAGTGGTTGAGTACAGTGTTGTTTTTAACTTGAAAATTACGAAAAAGCAATAATGAGTGAGCAGGTGCATCATCGTTTTTTTGTTTACAATACCGGACGTTTTCTTCATATTGCTCCGTACTAGCGATGGTGATACGTCAAAGAATATTTTGGGGCACATCTGTTGCATACAGCTCTTACCAGGTTCAAATTTCAGTTTCACATCTCACTTTATCACACACAATATCTGAATCCTGTGCGATAAAAGGTTGCCTGGTGGAACCCAATATATTGTACATATCAAACCAAAATACCTAATGAGGAGGCTTCCTGCTCAGCTACAGAACTGTCTCTTTTATCCATACATCAACTGAAAGTGATCCTAGTTGAAATGCTTTAAATTGCTGTGAACTTGTTATGATGGAGTTCCACTATTAAATTTCCTTTTCAATTTCATTCTTTTACTGTTGACAATTTTGCATGTAATCATTTCAACTACAGTCCAATTCAGATTGATTTGATTAACATGCACATACTATAATCTTTTGCTGGTAATGAAATTCCACATTAGTAGTTCATGTTACAAAAAGTTTTCATTTAACTTTCTTTCAACTCATACCGTCTTCAAAATGTGCTCCTCGGTTTTAAACTCACCCTGTATATTCACCTGGAACCAGCGTGCTACACATACGTCAATACAAATATCTATGTGGCATCTACAAACCTTCAGCAAATATTAAATGTTCGTCGAGTCGTACACTTCAAGATCAAAGGACAACGAAAAGGTCGATTTACCTGCCGCTTAGAGAATTGGATAAGTTTTCCGTGCTTCTTGTGACATCGCATATATCAAAAGATGTTGGCGGTGAGAGTAATTGAATAACCACGAACGGCTGTGTTTTTTCTTTGCCTTTGTTGCCTTTGCTAACCTGTTTAGATATCGACTGGATATATTATTGGGGTTTATGCTACGGTTTGATTCGGAATTGAGAGAGTCTGGTGGAGCAATTCACATAAAACGTCATATATGTCGTAGTCACCAACATAAATTTATTTAAGGATGGTATACTGATATATTGAAGCATTCAGTAAAGAGTAAACCTTAGTAGCTGAATAAGATTTCGAAATTTCGTATCACATACAAATAATTTGTAAAACATGAAGCAGGTGCTAGAACAAATATCCAGGAAACAGGAGACTTGAAGGTTATTATTCATATAGAACAAAATGGTGGAAAGATACATCTGCGAACATAACTTTTAATTGCAAAATGGGATTGACAAAATAATAATCGTCGAGGAAATTTTCTTGGCAGTAGAGGTACAGTTGATTTGCTTCCATAGTTCCCCCATAGAAAATAAACACTATTATTCGAAAAGTATTTTTATGTGAACGAGTCATTATTTCCCATTATTTCTTTGGTGTATAACCTTTCACAATCCGAATAGCTGAATCAGTAGAGAATCTGATGAAGTTTAAAGAAACGCAAACTGAAAACTTAGGCACAAAAAGTTCCTGCGTTATCGATCGAATACGTTCATTTTCCATTAATTTTGGTAGGTTAGTATTACATGAGTTTTCTGTGGGGTCCTGCTACAGGATAGTGTCTCATCAGGGGCTGTGTTTTATGTGTAGCCTAATCTAGGCTAGTAGTTTGTGTATTCTTGCTAATGGGTGTTAACGAGTTTAGGTTCACTTTTGATGGGTCTTCTCTTATTCCTTGGATATTGCTGTACTGGTGTGTGCTGTACCTGATTTACTGCGTGATATAAAAGACCGAGAAAGTGCAACTAGTCAGTTAGAGTATTTACTTGTTTGAAACCTTTGATGTAGTGATGAATATTACTGGAGGTTTTTCTCAACACTAAGCCGTTATTTCAACATCTCGACATCTTCAAGAGTTTAGAATAAAGTGATCTTTTCTTGAGGATGATCACTTGGTGATCGAAACACGTGTCGAGGTGTCAATATAAAGGTTTGGTGTTGGGGAGAAACTCTAGTGATATTCAGTAACAGCATTCACAAAGTTTACTCAAGTATTGAATAGTTTATTGAGAAAAAATCTATTCAAATTTTTCTGTAGATGGTTGATGTTTTGGATAACAATTACGTTTTTCATATCTTCCATATTGTGAAAGGCAAAAATACCCAAATATAGACGATGAAAAACTGATTTTCCTTTATAAAAATGAGTTCTCATTCAATCCTTCCTCGTTTTGAAAACCCTAAAATTCACTTAAAAACCTCCACCTGATTTTGAATAATTATATCTCCATGTCATATGCGATAGTCTACATGAATACTTTGTATACAGGATCAAAGAATGTGAACTCACACAGCCAGAGATTTCTGTGCTTATTTTCCGGTTTTTTGATCATGGTCTGCAGGTTTTATGCTTGACGTTTCATCTACTACTGCGATATAGAAGACGATGAGGTAACACTAGAAGAGCTCAAATTGATGCTTGAGTTGTTGTTACCAATGATTTCAACGCAAGAACTACAATGCTGGTATTTGATACAAGTTTTATATTACTATTGGAGGGTGTGGTTTGATTCCTTCCATCTGGGTTACCAGACCTTGTTTGTGTACAATTGAGGACAATAAACATTGTTTCTTTCATGCTATTGAAGTTACTCTTGTTTTTTGAAATTCTAATGCCTCTATATATACTCTTGGGTATTAATTTTGGGTTTGATTGAGTGATACTATATCTTCGAATGAAATAATGTCAGTTTTTTTTGAGAGTATGTTCAACTTCACCTGATTTGTCGGTTTGTCAGAGGCGAAAATTTCTCTTCTGTTCAGAGAGACGGGTATCTACACTTCTTTTCGTGTCTTCAATGTAGACCGACCTGCAACTACAAAGAATACAGGTATACCCTGCTGAAGGTTCTTCGGGGTCTTGACCTTGCACTTCCTCAGATAGTTTTCTTCGGCCTGTTTCTTTAAGATTCTCTCAAACCAGTTCATAATATCTCCAACATAGGAAAAGAAAGATTTTGCCTTGAATAGCCCAGCTAGGGTTACTTTGGCATTCGAATTCTCCTATGCTATAGCAATTTCCTTTGAAAGCATTTTGTAAGTGATTGAGTTCCCTAGGTGGACTCTCAGGTTCAGAGATATATCGTACTCTCTGTCTGTGTGTGTGTTGGTTCCTTTTATACTCCAAGGCCCAATAAACCATCTTCACGTCCGTTCACAAGAACATTCAAGAAGTCTAGAGTTCTTTGGGTTTCTCGTTTCATTGTGAATTGGATTTTTGGGTCGAGAGAGTTCAGATATGATTGAAAACCTTTTAATTTCTCTTTACTATCTTGTTCAGATTAGAACGCTTTCTGAATAGTTAGGGTTATATCTGTTGAGACTACTTTCCCAATTAGCCGTATCGTGTCTTTGACACAAGAACACAACGTCAAAGATCACTAGAATGTATATCTCCTCTTATCGATGACGTGTCTCGAGCCTTTAATAAATGGATTCCATTCAAAAATATAGTGATACTCAAAAAAACTTGAAATTACTATCTGAGAGTATATAGAGAGACGATTGACACATATACAGTGTGTCCAAGATAAGGATTCTAAGCATGGGAATCTCAGTACCTGTTGGAGATACAGCTTAGGTTCAATTAGGAAGAAGTTGTGTTCTTTAAAGCTTATTTACATGCCGTTTAGAAACTTGAAGAATTTTCATGGCCTGCTGAGATATTTGGGAAAAACTAGAATTTGACAATATCAATTTTATTTTTTCTGACTTTATTTGAAAAGATATCAAAAAACGAATAACAATTTTCCATT